>JASDQU010099718.1:796873-842330 GCA_032191745.1 Picea mariana | reverse complement strand
ATATATTTGATATTCTCATTGATTAATTTGAACAAGCTTAGCTTTGTGTCCCTATCTCCAGGTATTGGTAGTTAGTTCTCATTTCTCATTTATTAAGTTTTTCTCACTCAACCAACAAGAGATACATTCTTCCACACAACCCACATGGACTTCCAAAATGATTTTGAAATGAGTTGCAATAGTGACCCAAACCTATTGAGCATGTGGATTGAAAAAATAGATGTAAGGATGACTTGGCTTCTATCTTGCAAAAAGAAAATCTATTAGGACCCACCCATACTTTACAGAGACCAACAACCCATGTTAATAACTTGGCATCAATAGCTAGCCAAATAAGGACTCCCATTTTTAATGGCGCATCCATCTGCCAATCTGATTTCCACCACCATTTTTTGGTACTGGAGAAAGATCCCTCCGCTGAGGCCTGATGTCCTAGTTTTATCATATAATTTCTAGATTACACATTCTTCACCCAAAAAAAGGAATCATTTTCCTCTTCCTATAGACTAATGAAATTAGATCTTAAAATTCCTATGAACTTACTCCAATCTTCCTCTTGCTCACCTTCTAAGCCTAAAATCTCTGTAGAAATACAAACAAACCTGCCTGTAGCATCACAGTCCTACACAATAGCATCCCATAAAGAGAGGATTCCAAAATTGTGTAACATGGAGATCAATTCTTCATAAAATTTATGCACTCCATCCAAACCTCCCCATGGATCCTCTCCTATCCTAATGCTTCACATAATGAAGTGGTCGATTTGTTATATGTTGATGCTTGTAGACTCTCCCCACTAGATGATTTTGAAGCTAGAAGGTTTGTTATTAAGTTGTAGTATAGACCCTCTATTCTTGATAATATCACAAATTAGAAATTTTTGAGGGCGATAAAATATTTTAGAATTTCTTACTAATGGGGAGAATTTTAAATAACTAGCTATTCACGATGAAGAATGTTTGGTAACTCTAGAAGAAGGTAAAGAGAGATCAACTGAGGCTACAAAACATACTATTCCTAAATGTATTTTTAATATAGAAAAACTATTTGACTTGAATAACAAGTTTAAAGGATCATCAAATGTAAAAAATAGAAGCTCCAGTTTCGGTCATGAAGTCAATAATCTAGGAATTGCAAAAAATCCAAAAAATGTTAATCTTGAAGGAAGTTTTTATGAACATGAAAAGAGAGCCCTTGTTAAACTTCTTAAATCATATCAAGATGTATTTGCATGGTCATATGGTGATATTAAAACTTATGATTGATAAACCATTAAACATATTATCTTGTTGAAAAAGGAGGTCAATCCATTCCAACAAAAATGGGTAGAATGCATCCTTCTCTTGAACCTCGAATTTAGAAAGAATTAAAGAAACTCTTAGATGAAAAAAAATATTTTCATATTTGACACTTGGCTTGGGTTTCCAATATCATACCCTTCAGAAAGAAAAATGGAGAAAGATGTCTCTTTGTTGATCTCTGAAACTTGAATAAGGATTTGGAAAAGGATAATCATCCCATTCCACCTATGGAACAACTCCTACAGACCATATTGAGATTTGAAATGTTTTCACTCATTGACAATTTTTTAGGATACAATCAAATTCAAGTATCAAAGGAAGATATGATTAAGACTACATTCCGTACCAAGTTGGGTAGTTTTTCTTACAAACAAATTCCTTTTAGATTAATTAACATTGGAGCCACTTTTCAGAGAGAAATGGATGTTGATTTTTGAGGTCTTATAAAGCATAGTGTAATTGTTTACCTGGATGATGAAATGGTTTATTCAAAAGATCGAACTAACCATATTTCACATCTTACCCAGATTTCCAAAGGGTGTAGGAAGTATTGAATTTATCTAAATCCCAAGAAAAACATATATTTTCACTAAATTTAATTTGTTTGGTCATATCATATCTAAGCAAGGGATAACAATAGATCCCAAGTGTGAATCTTATATCCCAACTTCCTTTATCACATGACAAGAAGGAAATGCAATCTTTCTTCGGGAATGGTTTTTTTTTTTTGAAAGTTTATTCCTAATTTTGTTGAAACCATTGAACCACTACACAAAATGATTAGGAAAGATTCATATTTCAAATGGAATAAGGACAATAAAGAAGGATTTGAGAATATTATAAATATTATAACTATTCTCATGTATTATGTAGTCCATAATTCAATTGTAATTTCTTCCTTTATGCTTTTCCTTTTGATCCCTCCCTTGCAGTGGTGCTAACTAAGAAAGATCTTGAAGGAATTGAAGCATCTATTTCCTTCATGAATACGAACATGCAAGGAAAATAAATTAATTGCAATGCTATAGATAAGAAAGACTTTGTTGTTTATAAAGTTATCAAACACTTTATGTCTTACATCCTTAAGAATCGTACAAAAATGATAGTACCTCACCCCATTGTTCAATCATTATTCACTCGACAAGAATTAGGGGAACATAGAGGAAACTTGATCATGACAATCTAGGAATTTGATCTTGAAATAAAACCTTCTTAGATTGTGAGAGGGAAAGGGTTATGCAAACTCGCTACAAAATCACAAGATGTTGAAATCAAAGAAGAGGAAGGATGGGGAAATGAAATTTATGTTTACACTAACAAAGCCCTATATGTTTTAGCCATTGTAAATTCATGGTATAATTAAATTTGACATATTTTTTGCACCATGGGTCATGCATGAGCCACATGAAGATGAAAGAGAAAAGGGCATAAGAATGAAATTCTCTCAACACAAATTGATTAATTCAATCCTTTTTCTAGGATAATTATGATGTGGTGTTGCTAATATGTTTGGAGAAGGAATACGTTGAAAAAGTCTTGAGGGACCTCCATGATGGGATGACTAGGGGTCATTTTGCTAGTGAAACTATAGCTCACAAAATTCTGAGAGATGAAAAATGTTGGGCCACTCTCTTTTGTGATACTCATCCTCATGTGAGGAAATGAAAAACTTGTCATTTGAGCTCAAGAATAGAGAATAACTCATCAATACCACTGCAACCTGTTACAATCAACCAAACTTTTGAACAACGGGGTAATGACATCACAGGGAAAATAAATCCCAATTCATCAAAGGGGAATAGATATATCCTAACCAGAATGGATTATTTCACCCAATGGGATGAAGTTGTACCTTTAACACAAGTAAATGAAAAATTAGTCATTTAATTTTTAGAAGAACATTTAATAACGAAGTTTGGTGTCTATTATAATAATTTTATTGTGTTTGATAATGCCACCTATTTTTCTTCAACTTTTCTTATTGAATTTTCTTTCGATAAGGGAATCATTATCAAGTATTTGGATAACTATTATCTTCAAGGTAATGGGGTGGTTGAATCAAGAAATAAAAAACTAATCCAAATTTTGAAAAAATATTATAACAGAGAATCATCAAAATCAACACAATGTTTTTCTCAATGCTCCCTAGGCCGATAGAGTTACTCCTAAGGAGGCATTGGGTACCTATCCTAATTTTTGTATGTATGGGAAAGAATAAAATCTTCCAACTAATGTTTTCTTGCCATCCCTACAATGGTGTTAGGCCTCGAGGGGCAAACCTTATTCTCTCCTTCATAACAGAATTGACACATTAGTTATGTTGAAAAAAAAGAGGGAGAAGGAGAAACATAAATTTGTAGCTCACCAAAAAATTGTGAAATAATGGTTTTATAAGCATATGGATGGTTATAAGAATTTTGAGGTAGGTGAATTGGTGCTAAAATAGGATAATGTCAATGAACCCAAAGGAAAACATACAAAGTTTTACAACTTATATCTTGCCCCATACTAGGTTGCTAAAAAGATAGGGGATAGAATGTATAGATTGGAGCCTGGAAGGTGAACTCGATTTTGTTCATGTCAATAAGTAGATTCGAAAATGGTATTTCACCTAGCTTCTCTTAGGAGTACTTTTTCGTATCATAGTTTTATTGTTTTCATTTTGTTGCATTTGTTCTTCTTTCATTAGTTTGGTTTATTTTTATTTTTTTGAAATTTTCTTGTCATTTCATTTTCAGTTCTCATGAATTTAGGTTTGAGGCATCCAATAAGGTATGAGTTCCTATTAATTCAAGAATTACCTTTCTATTGATTATTACATGCAAACCTGACCATAGGATTAATTAATGCTTTTGACATAAGACTTCTTTATCAGTACGTTCCTATGCAAGGAACTTCTTAGTCAACTATATTTTTCATGTAAAATATGCTATATTGGGAGCTACTTAAGATAGGAAGGATTTTCAAACTTGAAGGATGTATATATATATATATATATATATTCTAAATTGATTAAACAGTAGTCCATGTGATCAACTAATTGATCTCATCGAGTATCTTCAAGCATGTCATGCCTAAATTATCACAATCTTATCTTATGAATGTCATGTATATAGATCTCTATTTTTGGATATTTTTCTTACTTGATAAAGAAAGGGATAAATCTTAAGAAAGAGAAAAGTGTTAGAAAATTTGATATGCCTATAGGACTTAACACCTAGAAACTTCATTTGCAAATCTATTTGGATTCTATTTTGAAATTTTCCACGTATTTTTGTTGCCAGTTTTTTCTTCCCCTCTGAGATAGTTAAGACCTTCCTTATATCCTAAATGATTTTCTTACACAGGTACAAATGTTCAGTTGATATCATGTTCTTGGTTAGAACTAGTATTGTTGTGAGCATGATAAGCTTGAAAATAGTTTGCAAGGTCGGGTCCATTGCAGATGATTGGCAAGTCAGAGAATGAGCCCCAACTCTCCTAAAGGCTAAGGATAATACCAAAAAAAACAAATATGACCATTTAGATAAGTTTCTATATGTTTGATCCTTCTCAATGATCAATCTTTTCCAAGAGGTGGCATCAATACATCTTGCATTACTACACATGCATTTTAAAACACATATATTGCTAACATTCATACTCTCTTTTTCAGAATATTTTCCTTTATTGTTTTCCATCTCTCAATTGTATCCTAGTTTCAATTCTATTTTTGAGTTTGTTTATTACTTTCAGTTATTTTCTCTGCTTATCCAATTCCTCTTCCATAAATGGTGTGTAGCTCATTTTTTCAGAAATTAACCATATGTTGTTGATTCTTTGTTTGCTTCAAGGATCTTCGAATATGGCTAGTGGGAATCATGAAAATATCATTAGGGGAAATTTGAGGTCTACAATGGGCCTCCTAAAGAAAATAATAAAATAATAATTAAAATGATAAAGCAATTTTTATGAATTTTCAAAGGAAATGAAAGAAAATTGTTTTCTTTAGTTGTATTTTTGACTTATCTCCTTATAGGTTTACTCAAATTTCAAACGTAAGCAATCATTGTATGCATAATTGAATTCAACATCCAACAAGTACCCACTTTGCAATCTATTGATAGATCCATAGTAAGATAAAGTGGAAATACATGAAAAATGTGTGCTTCTTTATGCATCAAATGAGTACCCACTCTACACTCTTTTGATAGACCCACAGTGAGATAAACTAAAAATACATGAAAAAAATGTGTTTCTTTTCAGTAAACACATTTTTCATCTATTTCCAGTTTATCTCACATGGGTCTATCAAAAGAGTGTAGAGTGGGTACTCATTGGATTAGGATTTCAATTCCACATCCAACAAGTGCTTACACTTGAAATTTGAGTAAACCTATAAGGAGATAGGTAGAAAATATGATCAAAAAGGTATTTTTTCTCCTTTCCCTCCAAAAATATTTTCCCTTATGGTTGACATCATTATCTTGAATCCTATTGGTTCTTTTAAAGTTGATTTTGATAGTACACATTTTGATTTGAAAGCCTGTTTTTTACCTCTACATTCCCCTAAGGACTCCCATCCGAATAGAAAAGACCCTAGTTTTTTATTCTTTGTTCAATACCTTAGTTTAGTGCTTGAAATTCAAACTCAATGGTGGAACACTACTTGGACAACAGAGAGCTATGAGTAACTCAGACCTAGTTCTGAACAGATTGTTGGTTATGTATGAGGTTTCACTCACACACTTAATGATGACTAACATATTTCCTAAAAGTTGATGTAGTATCCAAGGTTTTGCATATGAGGAAGATGCTTATCACAAAACATGCATATATAAACAATTTCCACTAACAAGTATCATACCAGGTGCCTTTAAAGGAGAACTGAGATCCCTCATCCACCTCTCTCTCTAGGAAAAAAGAAAAGGAAATTGAGCTAAAGGTAAAGGCCTGGGAAAGGCATTTCAGGGCACATGGAACATGTAGGTATCTTTGTTAAGGTTATGGATGCTCTTTGGAAGCGAAGCAAAGTATATGATGCTAGGGTGACTCCATTGAGGTTATGGACACTCGCTGGCAGCATAGAAACACCAGGGAACATGAATAATTAGCCAAAACTTTCAACATTTCTTATTTTGTAATTAGCTTATGATATGGCAATAGCCTTTGAGGGATGATTAAGTCAAGAAATGAACTTCACACACATGCCTTACTATCATAACTAGTCATCTATTCAAACTAGAAATAAACAATCCCTCAATTGATCTAGAGGAAAAGGTGTACTGGGACTCATTGAGCTAGAGCTTGGGTGTCTTACCAAGTTAAAATATTCGAACGTAACTAGTAATTGTCTTAAGGTTCGTGTGTAGAGATTCATGATTTTTTTTTTCAGTGCATTGCCATTTTTTGAGCTTAACAACAACCCCAATACTATTTTCACTTTGAGCATTTGATGAAGTCAAAAAAACATGGAGCCCCTCCTTCTCTTTACTTATAAACCTTCATTACTTTTAGTGGACATTATCTTCCCTTAACTTTGAAAATCATAACCACTTAAAGAACTTGTTTTACTATGATCCTCAAAGCTTGTTTTGGGTTTTCTCTTCCCCTTTCCAAATTCTTTCAAAAGCTTGTGCAAAATTCTCCTTTTTACACCTTGAAATTTCTTTCAAAAACTATTGCAAAATTCTCCTTTTCACACCTTCTTGAAATTTCTGACATAGTGTGTTGCAAATGATTTCACTTTGTCTCTGACATGGAATGTAGCATAACTAAATTTTTCTCCCTCACGATGTTTCACATTGCCAAAACCAAAACCTTTTCATCCTTGCGACAGAGGGAAAGTTTTTCCAAAAGGACTTGTAACCGGTTTTTTCGCATCCTTTAGAAATTCACTTCTTTGCACCATATATCTGAAAACTTCATATCTTTCTGTAACGACGCATCACAACAAACTTTTCATATTTTCAAAATAGCACATCCCAAAAGTTTTATCTCCGCAGAAATAGCATATTTTCAAAATAGCACATCCCAAAAGTAGCCGTTTCTTCTGTAGTAAATCGATTTTTAACGGAAAGTACGAAAAGAACTCCATGGAGACCATCCTTTGCGACCTGCAATGAAAAGGATGGTCTCCATGGAGTTTGATACTAGGGTCAAAGAGACCTGCAATGAAAAGCTTCTTAACTTAATTGATTGTCAATTTTACATGATTTTCTTCACGAATAAAATTCATTCATAGTCCAAACTCCAGACTTAAAAAATCAATTAGTGCACAAAAATTTACGGGAAACACATCCAAAACAAAACACCCATAAAATAACCATCATATCACACCTTCCAAAGGTAATAAAAATTCGTCAATAAAGAGAAAGCTAAAATTTCATTATGGATACAATGATGTCTGCATAGGAAGCAATGGAGTGCGCTAGAGAAACTAACATATTGATTGATTCTTTATTATAAAATAACCATCATATCACACCTTCCAAAGGTAATAAAAATTCGTCAATAAAGAGAAAGCTAAAATTTCATTATGGATACAATGATGTCTGCATAGGAAGCAATGGAGTGCGCTAGAGAAACTAACATATTGATTGATTCTTTATTATTGACCTTTCTTAAAGATCGACTTTGACAAAGTTTATGATCATATTGATTGATCCTTTATTACTAAGATGTTGACCTATCTTGGATTTTTGTTCAAGGTGTGTAAAGATGATAAACACTCTCTTTCCTTATGCCTCCACCTTTG
This sequence comes from Picea mariana, assembly GCA_032191745.1. Taxonomy (NCBI): domain Eukaryota; kingdom Viridiplantae; phylum Streptophyta; class Pinopsida; order Pinales; family Pinaceae; genus Picea; species Picea mariana. The sequence continues at coordinate 834,293 of JASDQU010099718.1, read as the reverse complement.
TGTGATTGAATAACTCCTTGTCTCTCCATATTCTTCTTCCTATTTAGTAGGTGTATCCTTTGGTGTCATATCTTTATGTGTTGTCACCTTGGTGTCATATCTTTATGTGTTGACAACACATGCCTTTGGGTAAATAATTCCATGTTTCCTCATATTCTTCTTTATTAATTTTTTCAATAGGTATGTCTTTTGGTGCGATATCTTTATGTAATGATAGTTGATTTCTTCGGATACTTGTTAGAAGCTATTCACATGGAAGGATCATAAATGGGTGTTTCTTTTTCTCAAGTTTCAAAAAAGATAAACAATCATTTTGTAGATGACTCACTTCTTTCTCTTTGTTTTGATTAGGAATCAGTGGATGGCATTATATATTTTTTGTTTTTTTTTGTAAGGCCTCTAGGGAAATTGCTAGTGATCACAAAACCAATTGTTGGTTGGTGGGTCTTGATGATCCCCAAGGTTGGATTCCCCTAAAATGGAATTTTGTATATCTAACACTTATAATGAGTTACATTGGCATTGTATTTGGCATGGGCCTTTCTCTAGTTTCCATGTAGAATTGATGTTTGTAATGTTTACAATGCAAGCATCTCTTCTAGCATTATAAATACCTCCCATTTGCTAGGAATTTGATTATGGTAGGGAGGCTACTCCAGACCTCCCACATATATTATTATTTCTGCTAGTTACCCAACAAAGCTCACTTTCACAAGATAGAGAAGTTCTTGTAGTCCTATTTGTGGGACATGTATGGAGGGGTTTGTTGGGAAGGCATGTTGAATGGAGAACACGGAGAAGAAACGAAGTGCAAAGAAAGGTGATGATCAAGAAGAAAAAGAAGAAAGAGAGGAAGAGGGGAGACAGGAAGGAACAAGATCCTGTAAAATCCAGGAAAACCAGTTGACCATGAGCTATATCCAGCCCAGAATGAGTTGTCACCAGCGAAGCAGGAGTAGGAGACAACTCATTTTGAGTTGGAAAGAAAACCCAAGGAAAAAGGGAAGAAAAGTTGAGAAGTGAAGAGAGATTTGAATATTGAGAGAGATCCAGAGAGATTCCAAGAGTAGAGGAGAAGGTTAGAGGTCGAAGCGAAAGTCGTGACAGTGGAAAAATCAGAGCATTTTTTTATTGTAGGATACTTTGTGTAAGAATCCATGAATGTAACGACCGGAAGATATATTGAACATATATTGTAGCATAGAGCAACCCGAATAACTTCACTTTAATAAAGAAGAAAATCTTTGTGGGCGTAGCCCAGGAGGGGGTGAACCATGACAATCTTGTGTCGAGTTATGATGTGAAATAGTTATTCATGTTTTCAATAGGCTAATTCATGTCTTTGTGATGTTGATCTACACTTTCCCTATGATGAATGGTTATCTTTGATGATAATGTGGAAAGATTCATGTGCAATAACATTAAATGTATGTTTAACTGTTAATTGATAAGAATCTAACTTGATACACAAAGAATCAAGTAATTAGGGTAGATTAACTTGAATATAGTGCATGAAAGGGCCTGTTAGATATGACAGAGCATGTCTTCCTTCATTCCTTCACTGCTGCAGAATCTTGGTTCCTACAATACCCATAAAGATACCTCAAGTGAGACTTCTCCTGCTCGTAGGTGATGCTAAAAGGTCTGGTATCTGTAGGGTTTTGTTGGAAAAGTTACCTTGCACACAGGTTCTTTAACCTATTCACGTGTGCACACCAGCAAATGGTTCCATTGTCGGGACTGAGAAGCTAGAAGTGAGGGAATGGTTTGAAGGCCAACGAGGAAAGAAATCACTGAATGGATGGAACAAAAAGAACAATAATTTCCTCAGAATTAGAATATAAATCCATGATTAAAGAACACGCATTGGCTACAAAATTATGTGTATACAAACTTACATAAGGTATTTTTCGGTGAATTTCCTAACTATTAAATGAAGAAGAACAAATGGAATTAAGATCGATAGGAAACGAATAAGAACAAACATAAGTAATATCGATATGCAATGCACATAATGCTTTTATGACAATTCATGAATTACTTGAATGCTATAATGTGACTGAAGAGGATCAAGATGACGAAGATCCCCATAATGTTCAAGTACATGAAATAGAAGGAGAGAGAACAGTAGAAGGCCCATAGATGGAATCAAAACCCTATGAATAATCAATCAAGACAAGGAAAGTCAACAATCGCGTAGACGAATTGACAATGGAAACTGCGCAGAGAGGGGAAACTGTGCCAATAAGGGAAACCCAACACAAGTATGGTCAAACAGGCAGTAGTAATAACACCATGCCATGTAGTGTGAGAGGTATAAAAAATGAAAAATAAGGAAACAATAGTTACTGATGGATAAGGACAAGCCCCAAGATGGCGCATGAGAGGAAAAGTCCAGCGGATAGCGTAGGCCCACACATAAATAGGAAAAAGGAAAGAAGAAATAGAATATTTGAGCAAGGAAGGACGAACGGCGAAGAAAAAAAAAAAGAGGGGAGAAATATCATCATGACCCAGCATAACCAAGTAAGCAGAAGGCACATCGCCATAAATGGAATCTTCATGTGAAAATTCAATGGAACTGACATACCTTAAATGGACACATACCAACCCCGTATGACAAAGGAGCTAAGGATGACCGATATGGTTAACAAGAAACATATGTACTACCCAGGGCATGGCCAAACCATTATTACGGTGGTTCATTATTAGTAAGGGTGCGCAAAAATATTCACACACCTAGAAGAATCACACCACAACATGTCAAATGATCGACCAATATAACAACCTGTACAAGGATTACAACATGATAAGATTGCAGACTAGCTTGTGAAGGCCATGACTACAACTACCACCTAGCATAAAGTGGGCAAAATTCACTAGAGGGGCCAACAACCATTGAGATATGAGAACAATAAGAGATCACCCACTCAGAGCGTAGGTGGTAACAAAAAAAGGTTGCAAAGATCTATGGCATTACGAACAGTTAGGAAATCATGCACCAAACAAAAACAATTACTGAATGGAATTTCATACATGGTTCAACTATCAATAACATAATCTCAATGAATGGGACAACGACGTTGGTGGAGACGAACAAAAATAGGCTAATCTCTGCATACACATTACAAGATTACAAAAAACAAAAAGGATCATAGAAAACGAAAGAAGGAAGGCTCGGTAGTAAGGTATAAAGCAAGTAAACCTCACATGTGCAAAAAAGAAAAGAAGCACATAACATCAATCATTTCCATAGCCTCTGGGTTTTCACTTCTAAGAAAATGACCACAAAGGATGGTAATGAGGTCAAGAAGTTGTGCATGACGAAGGAAAGGATCGAGGTGAAAACTAATGAGGAAGGCTGGAGCAGTGGCACCCAGAGGATGCCAAAGTGGAGCTTTGTCTGCATGGAGGAAGGGCGTAGTGGATTGGGTACTAATATTATCTCATAGGAAGAGTGATGGAATAGTATTCCACATAGTCCAGTGCAGAAAATACCGTTAAAAAAAGAAACAGGACAACAACTTTGATTATAAGTAATGACAAGTTATAAATATACAGCTGGGCCATAAATGACAACAACAACTGGAAATTAAGATAAAATACCAGGACATGCTAATATTTTAGGATGGATTCGGTAAGAGAAATGACATTAATACAACCGTATGGAATGCTAATGGAAGACTAGGCACAACAATCAAGGCTGGATGAGACGGGCCCAGTTGGCACTATAGAATCAGGAAACACATTAAGTCAAGAAAGGGTCACTATTGTTGCATGCAAGAAAGAGCAAACAGAGAAGCGAACCAGAATGAAGAGGCGAAAATAGCTCAGATAACCAGAGTTGAATGATAGGTGACCAGAAGGAGGGAATGCACAAAGCTTAGAACTGGTCATGGATAAGAAATGATACCATCGAAATTGGGAGGATTTTTAGTAGCAACAAGAAAACAAGAAAAGAAAAAAATGGAAATACCAGAAGTCAAAGAAGTGGTTGGAGTCCCGACTCCGGCACCACAGGCAAACTTTTGCCAAGATTGCGTAACACCATGGATGATTGATGCACCACATGTCCAACTTCAAGCCAATGTGAACTATCCACTACCAGAGGCACCATTCTCGGAGGGCGTGAGTAGGGATGAAGAGTTACTAGGGAAAATCACCAATCTAAAGTATATGAATCATGAAATTACAAATGCACAGAAGTTCCCACAATTTTTAAGGGAAAAATATCTCTGCGCCACAATAGTCCAAGAAACAACAACAATCATGCTCGATCCAAAAGAATGAGCATCAGGGCTCGATAGGGAGGGATACTAAACATGATAGACATACCAGATTTTGGGCGAAGTACATAAATCAATGCATGTGTGAAAATGGTGCTTAGTTGTGTTCATGCTGATAAAATATGGTTTGACAACGCAGTAGAAATTACCACCGCATTGATTGCAAAAATTACAGGACTACCCCAAACTGGTGAAGATCTAGGTGCACTTTTCACCAAGGCGGGAGAACGAACACTATTAGAGGAAATGAAAGAAAAATTCAACAGAGTATGGGGAAAGAGGGGAATAGATTTCCAACACATCAATAATAAAAAGGTATGGTTTGAAACTCAGGTACTCGCATGAAATCCACTGCACAAATGTCGCAGAGAGGAGGTATTGGCCACAATAATTGTCGCAGTGCAGAAATGCGTAGAAGGAATCCAGTTGAACTGGGAATTTTTTCTTAGGAACCAGTTTTTAGAAGACTTCACAGAGGCATGGGAAAAGGGCATTGAATTCAATTATGCATGGGTTTTAATACTAGTCGTGCTAGTTGAATGGAAAGAACCAAGATATTACTAGTCCATGCATACATCAGGAAATCACATCTTAGTTGGCATGTATACCAACTTATGGCACACAACATTGAAGAGGAGACAAATCGATACAAATACGGTCTTATTTACATACTTAGACTATATGACACAGATAGTGACACACACACACTACACATTCTACCAAAAAAAGTAGAAGCATACCAAGGCCTCGTGCGGTTTAGGGTTGACATGCACCACATGTATCTACAAACTGCAAAGGAACCAACACAACAATGGATGCAAATGAGCTACAGGGTGACAATAGTTGAAGTGGGCCTCAAACTTACAGACCGGGACAAGGAGATGAGCAAGGGTGACCATGTCCAAGGGGAGGAGTGAACGAACACAATAGATAGAGAAGACCCATTAGATAAATAGGAGGATTGGGGAAACAATTTGAAGGAGCTAGGGGATACACAAGGAAAATATCAATCGACGAGAACAAGGGTTATACATGACACATAAAAAAATGCCCCAAAAAAGTACGAAAAGAAAGGACATGGGAGAAACACAAGAAGGGAGACAACACAATAAAACTAAGGCACAAAGACCACCACCTTCTTTATACATATTGAGTAAAGGTGACATGGAAATAATTGGCCAACAAATGGACAATACTGCAGAAGAAATCTAGGAGAAAGAAACTAAGAAGCATGAGGAACACCATAAGGATATATAGGATCAACTAGTAGAACTTTGACAAATGATGGACACTAAAAAAGTAAGACATAAACATGGTAGAGGAAGAGGTATTCGAGGAATGGACCAAGAAATAGGAAGTCATACAAGAACAACTAGGGGTAATCGAGAAGATCTTGGAATTAATGAAATTAACACATGTGTAAGGACTAGCCAAATAGGTCTGACAAAAGTAACACAGACTACAGGATTGGTTCAGGTGATAGCACTGCGCAAAGTGATCAAAGTTTCAATAAGGATAGTCGGGCTACCCAACCTCAGAAGTCAAGAACAACTACAGGGACTGTGCTACATGGACCTAGTCGTATCCCAGATGAGCACCAAAGTATTACAAAACTTACATACATGGGTTACACAAGAATTACACCTCCGCGTAGACATGGCAGGAACATAAATAGCCAAGCTGGAAGCAGAGAAAGAACTGTAGAGACAATACAACATTGCGATACATGAATAGTGCATAGTAGAGCGGCGATTAGAATTGTAGAAAAGGAGAAAATAAAATCAAATAGCGAGGAATAACAAGCTAAGAAGGAGAATCTTGCAGCAGAAGAGAAGTCCGAGAAATCCCAGTAGGAAAAGAAAGCAACATAGGAAAAGGGAGAAGAAATAAGGAAGGAAAGGGAGGAAGATGAGAAATTGCCACAAAAACTTCAAGTAGTGGTACAATGGTTATATAAAGAAGTACCAGAAGTACCAATGGTGGTGGAATCCACAATTGAAGAACGAGTAGGGAAGATCAGAAAGGTTATCTAAGGCCTTTGCAAGAAGATTACATAAATGGAAGTGAACGCAACACCAGGGATACCACCAAAAGAAAGAGAAAAAGGGGAAAGAGATACGCAGAAAATTGTGGTGAAGATTAAACAATTAGAACAAGAGTGTATAAATATATGCAAAGAAGTCACACATTTATGGACAGATAGGACGAGCACCTCGGAGCCGCAAGCGCTAGAAGAGAAAATTGGGGTTGCGCAGGAAAAAATGAGTGAAGCCACTGAGCGTGCAAATACTCTCCCCCAACCAAAAGATTGACAAAATTGTTAGAAAACAAGAAACTGCAGCTGGTAGTGGAACAACTAAAGGAATATCGGCAAAAGGTCAAATAGGAGTTGTGACCGCAATATGATGATGCACTCGAGGTACTAGAGGAACTAGCTACCATGCAAACTAGCATGACGGTAGCAACACATGATGGTGATATGGGATGCCAATATTATGTGCAAGGATGAGAGAGGTTTCATTTTTATTGGTGTGGAATATCAAGGGAGTATTTTTGTAGCTAAATGGGTGTATATTTGGAGGGGTTTCCCCCATGGAAAGTCTTGGAAGGATTAGCAATCTCTATCTTGCTAGTATGCTCTTTCCTTTATTTCTCAGCCCAACATCATGGAGATAGTTTTTCTCATCTAATGAGAGGAGTTGTGCAGAACAAATATTGACATGCCATAACCCATTTAGTAGGATTGGGAGTGTATTTATGGACGACGCTTGGTTCAGTATGAATATCGTAAGTTGTACTCAATTTTGCATTAGAGTCATCAGTTTGGTCTAGTTCTTAATGCTATGTGGGAGTAATTTGATGTTGAGGTTCCATGGATTCAACATTTATACAATGTATGGTTAGTGTGGGTGTCTTACAAGCTCGGGGTGTTGATTTGGCTAGTAATTTACTAAAGCCTTCCCTCCAAGGCTCGACTAGCTAAGAGTGGTATCTCTAATGGTGTTTTCCCTTCCTAGCTCAAGTAAAAAATGGTAAATAATTTATTACGGGGTTGTCCTTTTGAAAGGTCTTGTTGTGATCATGTTCAAATAGAGCATGTAGCTATTCTTCAGGGGAGTTTTCACTGATAAGCAATTTTGTTGAGTGATTCCAAATCTTTAGTGTGCTCATCTCTTAGTGACATGTGTCATTGCTTAAGAATTTTAGTTATATATGATCTATACAAACTCCATTGGAAATATGTTTTTGAGAATGAGGTTAGATCTTTGTCTACCTTTTGTCATACCTGAAGCAAAAGGTTTTCTATTGATCAAAAATGTCAAATTGTTAAATCCTACTACCTATTCAAATTTTATTTATATTCTTATTGCTTTAAGGAAAATAATGTAAATACCATTATATATATACTTTTGCTATATGTTTTTTCATTTACATACATAAATATTTATGTTAATATAAAAGGTATTTTATAATTAACAAAAGTTATTACATAGTGATGTGATTACATAGCCGCCATCATCACTGAATGATCCGGATTATTTTCGGCACGAAATGAGAGCGGAGATATAATAAAGAAATGCATAGAGATATCGCAGATATTCAATAATATAACAAAAATGTATCAGAGATGCAATCATAAACACAGATATACAGTAATACATGATTTCTATTAATGAAAGAAATTTACAGAGACTATAAAAATACAGATTGAAAGACTCGCTAGAATGGTGGCAGCTTATCTCTGAGAAGATATGTGACGACTACTCGCATTTGCAAGAAGATGATTACAATGAGGCTCTGAATGCATTTTTACAATAAATAGGAATGCCAAAAGTCCTAGACATCCAAAAACCTAACCCTAGGAGATGAAGCGCCAAAAGTCATGTGGGCCCCGTTTGGGTAAGTGAGTACATCAACTTCCGGGGGTCGTAACTTTTGCATACGATCTCCGTTTTAGGTGTGTAATAGCTCGTTGGAAAGGTATCATCGAGGAGATTCATTTTGAGGGATCAATAATTCCTTTGGATATCATTGAGAGCCTCGTTCTCAAAAATCTTTCATTTGGACCCTCAAAATAGCCCCGAAAGTTAAAACCTACTAAAAATAGTAAATTGCCAACATTACCGGAAAATTGTTTTGAGCCATTTGGAAAAGGTGGGTGGCCACCAATATCCACCTGGATCACTAAATATTTTTAAAGAACTTTTGTAAGTCTTGTAAAATTTTTGTCCTAAGAGATTAAAAAATAAAAATAAAAGAAAGTTTTGAATTTTTTTTTTGTTTTATAATTTCTTGTTAAATGTATATTATTAAATACCACAACACAAAAATTACAAAATTATACACCTCTTAAACACTACAACAAAAAAGTTAGAAAATTTTTGTCTGAGAATGTAGGTTTCCACAACTAATCATAGTCGAAGTAGATTTTTTTTTGGATATCCCCATACATTTATATCCAGAAATATCTATTTACAAAATTTCACAATTATTACATCACAACAAGTATACAACTTAAAAAAACCTCCTATGCAATGTATCTTCTTTCTTTACATCTAGTTGAAGTTATATGTTAATATCATGTAAATGTGTTCCTGCATATGGATTTATGCGATGGATTTCCCCAAGCTTTACATCATGGAAATTATAGAAAAAGGTTATTCACTATGCCGAAGTCGGGCATGACTAAACAAGAATGGACTTGAAACCTTCGCAATAAAACAGAAAGGAAGGGTATTTGAGATTGGAGCTCTAGATGCGGAGAATATGAGGTCATGGTTCACAAGGAGATATCCTAGTATGGATCATGGATTCCTCACATATCCTAGATCATCTGATTCAATGTTTGATTGGGGGCGAGAAAGAGAGAGTACCCTCTTTGGCGATAATATAATTTACACCAAGTGGAGTAATTGTGTGATCAAATCCCCTTGGAAGAATTTATTCCTCTCAATATGGTTCAAGAAAATAATGGTGACAAAGATTCTAAGAATCTGATCTTGAGGTCCATCAATCCCTGATTACATGTGGTCTTAGATTTGGTAGCTTGGAGGTATTTCTGCATAAGCGACACTTAGCATGCGGAAGTGACCAAGCAAATTTTCTCCCTAGTGACTTTATAATATTTTTTTATAAATTAAATTTATAAAGTGGTTTTAAAAAGTTGAGTCTTTTATTTGTAAAGTGTAAAAGTGACTTTATGAGGTTGTGGGTTACTTTAGTGACTTAATTGACCTCAATGAATGATTAAGTCATGACCGTTGATCTAAAGGGAAAGTGAAGAGTCACTCAAGGGAGACCAAGGGTTAGAGCAGTTACGCTTTGAAATTAGATAAAGGCAACTCATGAGGGAGAGAGGGGCATAGATCTTGAGGAGAGCCTAGAGGAAATGTGAAGGGTATCATTGTCCAAGGGAGAAATTTCTTGCTTGGAGGGAAAGAGTCACAACAAAGGGAGTTGTCACACATCCTTAGGTGAGGGATAGACATGCATTCCAAGGTAGAATATTGCATTTATTGTTGTTGATACTGCAGCTATAGGTGGAGGTCACACATTAGATATTGTTGACCATACAACAAAGGAAAAGGAATAGAAATTGAGCGCTTTTTTATCAGTTGGTTGGCATGAATTTCTAGTTGTCTTTGCTGAGTTTAGATTGTTCTAAAAGGGACATGATTTTGTTGTAATTTTATGGCATGACTTCCTAGGTAGTTGTGGTGATATAGTTGACTGTAATGGGTCATACAGACCATACATCCATGGCATAATTTCCAAGACATAATTTTGTTTTGAATTTCTAGGAAGGCTTATTTCCGGAAGAGAGATAAATATTATATTTAAATGTTGTTTTCAAGGCTGTTGTATCTCTGATATTTTTCCCTAAAGATGAATAATAATTTTTTCTCCTTAAATCTATCATCTTTTCCTGAGTATTCTTCTAGTGGCATTGTCCAGTTTTTTGTGCCAAATGTGTAAATTTGTCTATTTTTTAGATTTATTCCATTGTTGATGTCTTATTTAATGTGTTTCTTCTCATATGTTGTTGTTGAATGTTAGTGTTTCTTACTGCATTACAATCCTTGGTATATTGGAAGTTGAAACCAAGATTTAACTAAGTGTTAAGTTCATATTTTTTCAACATGGTATCAGAGTTGGTGCTCTAAAGTTCAGTGGATATTTTGGCACTTGGAACAATAGTGACTTGATGGGGACTTTTCTTGGAATAAGGGGGAAACAAAGGTCTTTTTCAGGTTGAAAAAAATGACTTCTTGCATTAGGTTTGAATATAGGTTGGATGGGATCTCCAACTACATCTAGTTGAAGGTGAGAATCACAAGTGTTCTCAAGGAGAACTAGTTGTGTTCATTTGTGAATACCATCATGCCAATACTTGCATCAGATCCCATGGCTCTTGATGTTCATGAAGTGAAGGAATCCAAGACTCACATTTGGTGTGTATAGCACTCACAGGCTTCACTAAGGAGTGAGAGTTTTTCATGAAGTGCGTGGTGGGGAGAGAGAAGCTCCCTGACTAGAGTAGATTGTGGGATGACTTTACACAGAAGGATATCTGGGAGGGGTCTCATGAGAGGGAAGTGAATGGTGTAGACAACAAGAACATTGCTCTTGTGGGAAAGACTAATGAGAAGAATAAAGACATGAACAAAGTGAAATGATTTGCATGTCACAAGACTAGCCACTATGTTGGTCAATGTGCAAAAAGGAAAAAGAAGCTGGAACCTAAAGGTGTGAGCTTTTGTTGAGGTTGTTAAGTTTGCAAATAAATATGAGAGAGAATTTTCAGTGATGACTGGTCCCTTAGGAAGTGGTGGTAGTTTTTTTTAGGACATTGAAAAGTGGTTCATGGACAGTGGATCATCTCACCATATAACAAGAATGAGGTCAATGTTCCTTAGTGCTTTAGAGACGGTATCACACTGCCATGTGAAAAGTGGGGCATGCACCATGTATGCAATGAAAGGGGTTGGATGTTCCATATTCTAGCTAGATTCAGGAGGATCTCTAGAGGTGGCAGAAGCAATATATGTCCCAGGGTTGAAGTTTCTCTCAGTATTAGCCTTGGAGGACATGGGGTATGCAATTATGTTCGAGGATGGACAACGACACATAGGTTTAGAGAGAGAAGATACCCAGGATGCAATAGTGAGGAATGGCATTAGGGAGGGTATGAGAGATTGTACGGGTAGATGAGAAAAATTGTGTTGGAGTCTAGTGGATTTCTAGATTCATATTATTTGTCGTAGAGTGAGCAGGTTGCACGAGAGAGAGAGAGAGAGAGAGAGAGAGAAAGAGAGAGAGAGAGAGAGAGAGAGAGAGAGAGAGAGAGAGAGAGTTGATATCAAGGACTCAATCCTCTTCTGAGACTCTCAGAGGACTCATCAAGAATGAGTCAAAATCGATGGATTCTTAGGAGAAAGTGAAGTCTCCTAGGAGCATGTCTTCAGTTCATGGATCAACATAGGTAGTAGCAGAGGCTTCCATTGTAGTGGGAGTAGTGGCTTCATGTTAAGAGGAAGAAGAGGAATCCAGTATAAAGGGAGCAACTACGACAATGAATGGGATGATGGATTTGGAGATAGATTCTGGTGGTGATATTGGAAGTACCTATCTTGTTAAGAGGGATTTTTATATTTGGTAGCTTAGAGGTAATTCTGCATAGGAGACACCCAACATGCAGAAGTCACCAAGCACATTTTCTCCCTAGTGACTTTATAATATATTTTTATAAAGTAACTTTATAAAGTGGTTTTATAAAGTTGAGTCTTTAATCTTTAAAGTGTAAAAGTGACTTTATGAGGTTTTGGGTCACTTTAGTGACTTAAGTGACCTCAACGAATGATTAAGTCATGACCGTTGATCTAAATGGAAGGTGAAGAGTCACTCAAAGGAGACCAAGTGTTAAAGGACTTAAACTTTGAAATTAGATAAATGAAGTTCATGATGGAGAGAGGGGTGCACACCTGGAGGATATCTTGGAGGGAATGTGAAGGGTCACATTGTGTTAAGAACCTGAATAGATCTACCAATATAATAACCACAAATACTGAATACACAATAGATCCACAAAGCAAGATAGAAGAAACCACACTTTATTATTACCAGCCCTTGAGGTAGGGAAACACCATACAATGGATCCTATTATGGAAGGGATCCTCTCCCGTTCACTTGCCTCTTCGAGGGGGCATCCTCCTATTGAGCTACCACTTTAAATACAATAATTCTCTTCATATCCCATTACATTGCTTGAACCTCTTTATATAGTGCTACCATAACCTAAAAACATTCTAGAGGAGGAATCTTCTAGAAGTAGAACCTTCTAAGAAGTCCTCTTACATTTATTATATCTAACTACCCATTTTTTATGTCTAACTACCATAGTGAACCTTATTTAATAATATAGTGGACCTAGTCCACCTTACATTGAATGGTCTCCACTATTATAATTGTGGGCCCTCGCGCCCGCCCCCACTACCTCTCTAGCTACCTAACATTCCATCCCCCTTATGAAGGCATTGTCCTCAACGCTTGATGTACAACCATATATCAGGGTCCCATGGATAAGTGTGGACCATAGTGCTGAAGTAGACTAGAGAATCAGGGTCCCATGGAGAAATGAAAACCATCATGCTGAAATAGTCCAACATCGAATGTGAATTGGGGTCCCATGCCTAAGTGTTCATGTGAACTCCACACGAAATATATCTGAACTCAAGAACCAACTGAAAATGATACTCCAAAGATCTACATTGATTATGGGGATCCAAATATGTAGATCCATCCATATCCCTAAAATCATTTGAATAATATACTAGTACTAAAGACTACTGAAAAATAGTGTGCATCGAAGACGTTGGACTTCTCTCCATAATGTGCTCTATATGAGGTGAAGGAGAGTCATCAAATAGAAGATGGACGTGGTTGTCATCCCAGAAATGACAACTATCCATATATCAATCATCACAATCATCCTCCAAAGCATACCAATAATACACTTATTGATGATATTCATTCATGATGTCTGCCATAAGAAATCTCTCCTGTATGCTATCTAATGAATCTTGAATACTACGAAAACTATCATTGAGACCATCTGCAAGGTCATGGAATCTGTCATGCAATGTGTCACACCATTGGGCTTTGAATGCTTCAGTAATATGTAGAAATTATTTAAGGGTTTAAGAAGAAATAACCATATGAGTACCCTATGAAATCTACAGTCCCGCCACCATCACGAAAAAACCCAAAAAATAGAACAAAAAATTACTGTAGAAAATCGTGACGTTTTTCGGAAAAACCCTGAAAAACTGTTGAATTTAAAATTCTCATAACTTCACTCTTCAGACTTCGTTTTGGCTGATTTTTTGTTTTGAATTTGGGTGAAATTGTGAGGGGAACTTAGATCTATAATTTGTTTGGGCAAATTCGGCCTCCATATGCTACATAAAAAAAAAATCATGCTTTCGTCCACGAAAAAATCCCTGAAAAATTGCAGATTTTAAAACTTCAATATCTTGACTTCCTAGACTCCGTTTCGGACCATTTGTTTTTTCAACTTGGGTGTTTTTATGAGAGGAACTCAGATATACAATACTTTCCTACAAATTTTTCATATAAATATACTGAAAAGTTCTGAACTGGCGCGGCCCTCTTTTTTCTTATCTGAAAAACAAAATCTACAAAAAAAAAAAAATATTTGCCCACAATGTCTGCCAAAGAAAGTGCTCTGATACCACTTGTTAAGAACCTGAATAGATATACCAATATAATAACCATAAGTAATGAATACACAATAGATCCACAAAGCAAGATAGAAGAAACCACACTTTATTATTACCAAACCCTTGAGGTAGGGAAACACCATACAATGGATCCTATTATGGAAGGGATCCTCTCCTATTTACTTGCCTCTTCGAGGGGGCATCCTCCTATTGAGCTACCACTCCAAATAAAACAATTCTCTTCATATCCCATTACATTGCATGAAGCCCTTTATATAGTGCTACCATCACCTAAGAACATTCTAGAGGAGGAATCTTCTTGAAGTAGAACCCTCTAAGAAGTCCTCTTACATTTATTATATCTAACTACCCATTTATTATGTCTAACTACCATAGTGAGCCTTATTTAATAATATAGTGGACCTAGTCCACCTTACAATGAATGGTCTCCACTATTATAATTGTGGGCCCTCTGACCCCTCCCACTACCTCTCTAGCTACCTAACACATTGTCCAAGAGAGAAATTTCTTGCTTGGAGGGAAAGAGTCACAACAGAGGGAGTTGGAATACATCGATAGGTGAGAAATATGCACGCATTCCAAGGTAGAAGTCTACATTGATTTCTTTTATTGTTGCTACAGGTGGAGGCCATACAACAGAGATTGTTGATCATACAATAAAGGAAAGGGAATAGAAATCGAGGGCCATTTTATCAGTTGGTTGGCATAGGCGTATTTGTTGATTTTAGACTATTCTACAAGGGACATTTATGTGTTGTAATGTTCTGGCATGATTTCCTAGGAAGTTTTGGTGTTATAGTTGATTGTACTGGGCCATACAAGACATAAAACCATGACACCATTTCCAAGACAGAATTACGTTTTGAATTTCTAGGAAGGTTTCTTGCTGGAAGAGAGATAAGTATTGTGTTTAAATGTTGTTTTCAAGGCTTCTTTAACTCCGATACTTTTCCCTAAATATGAATAAGAAATTCTTCTCCTTAAATCTGTCATCTTTTCTTGAGTATTCTTTAAGTAGCATTGTCTAGATTTTTGTGTCAATAGTGTAAATTTTTCTATTGTTCATATTTATTCCATTGTTGATGACTTAATTAATGTATTTCTTGTCATATGATGTTGTTAAATGTTAGTGTTTCTCACTACATTACATTCCTTGGCATATTGGAGGTTGAAACCAAGATCTAACTAAGTGTTAAGTTCATATTTTTCAACATGTGGCACCAACTATCTTGGCCCCAACGGATCATGACGTAGCTATTGATGAGGATGAAAAGATCATGAATCCTTTCCATGTTAGATTACATCAAATTCATGATTCACTGCTTCTCAATAACTACACCAACAAAAGTGTTGTGTGTATTTTATTTTAGGGTAGAGTTGTTCTATTTCTTTAGCAAGAATTTAATAGGTTGATAAAAGGATCCTATGGCTATAAATCGAGCCAATTGCAATGTATGAAGAAAAACTTGGTGAGTTGAATAATATAATTTCTATTGTATTGGTTATCTTTCATGGTATCAGATCCATCACTAGATTTCCATGCTCAGGTTGAGGACACTATCGTCCAGTAAAGAATGCTCTGGTTGAGGATGCCTTGGTTGAGATCGTTGTTGTCCGATGAAGGAGACTACTATCCAATCTCATGCAGGTGACACTAGTTCCATTTTGGACACACAAGAATCATACAATCTCCCTATTGTTTCTGATTGGGTAACCTGATGTGATTTAGGAAGTAGATTGTTTCATTGCTCAATGGATTGATTGGTTCCTGTAGCAAGGTGAGCAATAAATATTCTGTTGGGAAACCTTCAATGTTGCATTGGATAATATATACGCCGTTAGATCACCTTGGTATATACGTCGTGGTGTATATACCACATGCTACAACATTTAATGTTTTCCAATAAACTAGTTATTACTTGCCCTATAGAAATTGGCCAAATGAACATTTGACGTGAGGTCATATGAGTGGCATCTCACAATGAATAGGGAATGGATATTTCTGTATGTATATAATGGAGTGAGATCTTGACATGCTACGATTAGAATATTGATTTGAGTGGGATTCTGATCCGATTTCATTTCATTTTTGGCATGCAAGATTTTTTTTTGTGTGGGGGGCATGGAGATATGTATGTGTTTTCTTGCACTTATGCATAGACACAAATTTTCCATCCCACTTGACAGGGCAGTTGCCTAGTTTGATGGTGCGGCTCAACAAGGGGGCTGGGGAAAAATTGCTCTAAACTCTCACACTTGGATCCACTAGACTCTAAACTATGGACAGGGATCTAATATGAAGGCAAAACTTTTGGGTGTGTGGGCATCTCTCATTCTGGCATGTCGACACACCGATGAGCTGTTACTTCTTGGAGACTCCAAAATTACTATTGATTGGCTAAATGGTCTAGCAGACTTCTAGGTGGTATCCCTTGAGTGCTGGAAAGAGAGAACCCAAGATGCTACACTACTATTTAGAAAGCTTTCATTCTCTCACATCTACCGATAGGAAAACAATGAGGTAGATACCCTTTCTAAAAAAGCATTGCATCTGCCACCGGGCCAAATCTATTTTACAAAATGGGAGGATGGCAATGAAGGACCAGCCATCAAGATCAAGCTTTGATTTGCCATCTTCTGTTTTTATTCTACATACCCTTTGATCTGAAAGTTGATCATAGATGAGGATAGGATTATTAGTTTTGACAGTATGGTCTGCTCCAAGCATTAAGCATATTTCTTCCTTTGTAATGTGTCTTTCGAGAAGATGGTTTTTGTATATTTTTATATCCTTATGAATATAAAGAGCATTTTTTCTCATGGAAAAAAAAAAGAGGATAATTCATTCATCCACATAATTTTCTTGTGAGATAACTGCTACTAAATAAAAGGTGTTCTACCATGGAGAGAGAATAATTTTTTCACACTGCATGAAGATTCAAAGATACTTTGTTAATTTAGTCAGCTTGTTGTGTATTCAATTTGTGTTAGCAATGGCCAATCTACATCATTTGATTTTTTGGAGTCTGGAAAATTAACCGAATAGAATTACAAATTATGAGGTCATAAGGTACTAACCATTAAAATATTTTGTTTTCTATTAATTTGCAGAAAGGAGGATCTATCTTTGAATATATGTTGCACATGAAGGATCTTTGTGATTAGTGGTATGCGATCAAGAATCAAGTGGATGATGGAGATATGGTTGCTTTGGTGATGTGAAGCTTTCCGTCATATTTTGATTCATTTGTTGAGTCATTGCTTCTTCTTGGCTAGACCCAAGAACTTAAGTTTGAGAAGTTATTAACACTTATTTTTTAGAAGGAAAGGAGGTTAGATCATACAAAAGAAACAAATTCATGCACTATAGAGAGTGCCTTTAGGGAGCGATTCAAAGGAAAATACAAATAAATAAATAGTGGCATCAGAGAGGCTAGTAACAAATAAAGCAATAGTGGGGTGAGAAATGCTAGCAACACATCAAGGAGGCCGAAATTTAGATGTTATTATTGTAATAAGCCTGGATACTTGAAGAGAGATTGTTGAAAAATAAAATGTGACCTAGAAAGTGGTCAAATAAAATCAAGACATGACAATGTTGTCAAAGAAGGTGAAGAAGAAGCAACACATGAATTTTCATTTGTGGCATCACAAAATTGAATAATCCAAGTCTACAACCTGGCAATTCGAATTAGGTGCATTTCACCACTACACATGTCACAAAGACCAACCTATGAAATTTTATTGAAGATACGAGATGTAGTGAATTTGTTTCCTTGGTGGATGATTCAACATACTATATTAGAAGATATGTGGGGATGTTTGTGTCATATTGAACAATACCGTAAGTTATACTTTTAAGAATGTTCTATATATTCGTGACATGAACAAAAATATGTTATTTGTTAGTGAGATAACTAAGAATCCTAATCTTTGTTTAAATTTTTAAGGAAATAAATGTATGGTCTCTACTATTCATGATTACAAGGTGATTGTTGTTCATATTGGTAAAAAATGATTGGATAAACTTGTTGATTTAAAGACACTGAAGGCACATGCCCTAGTTGTGTTCCAATGTACTTTGGCATGAAAGGTATGGACACCTAAGATATTAGTATTCCTTCCATTCAAGAATGTTAAAATGTATGTATAGGCTATAATATGGGAAAATAACTTTGACATTCATTTGATACAAATAAAGCATGGTGAGCTAAAGGAATTTTGGACCTCGTTCATCCTAATTTGCATGGTCCAATGAATACACCAACAATGTCTGAAACTAAGTTTTTCTTGTTATTGGTTGATGACTTTTCATGAAAAGTGTGGGTTTATTTTTTGAATAAGAAGTTATATTTGTTTTCAAATTTTGTAGCATGGAAATATTTGGTAGAGAAAGAAACAAGTAAACATGTCAAAACTATGAGATATGATAATGGACGTGAATTGTTTCAACTTAGTTCAAGGAAATCTGCACAATAGAAGGTATACATATGAAATAAACTACTCCATACACTACACAAAAAAATGGAGTCGTGGAAAGGATGGAAAACACAGTTATGGAGATGGAAAGGTGAAGGTGCACAATGTGCCATATCGGTACTGGGAGAAAGTAGTGAATATTGTGGTTTACATCCTTAATAAAATTCCTTCTAAAGATTTGTAGGATATCACTCTTGAGGAATCATGGTCATGCGGAGAACCTAAGTGATTTCCATTTTTCAATTGTATTTCTTTTGCACATATTCCTAAGGAAAATAGGAGTAACTTAGATGCAAAAGAGAATGTATATATGTTTGTTGGCTATAGTGAGGAGTGTTAAGAATATGAGCTACTAGATAAATCCCTATAGGTTGTTAAATTTTCAATACATGGTAAGAAAAACTTCACTTAAAAATGCAATAGCTTCAAAACTAATATTGCTTAAGCTCCTATCAAGATAGAAAAATTATGAGCACTAGAACTAGTAAAACACTTCTAAATATCAAAACAATAGACTACATTATCAAAACAACAAATATAAATTCTAAATATGCACAAAATACACATTTCTAGAAACTATAATAAAAAGAGGAATTTGTAGCACATGCAATGACATATCCTAATGTTAAATGGAAATGAGTTACACATCAAAACACTCCTACTAAAAATCATATATGTAATAAAGCACCCTATCTATCTTTATAGAACTATAGAGATTAGGGTTACAATGAACATAGACAAAAATAACAAAGCACCTAACTTAAATAAAGCACACCCTAACCCTATTGTTCCTAAATAGAGAACCCTCATGGATGGATTATAATGTTTAGAATAGTGTACCGACTCTAGAAGGAAAATTGCATGCATGCATGCACCTTATAACCCTCAAAAGAATACCAAGGCTAGATTTAGAAAATCACTTAAAGGATGAGTTGTCTAAACTTAGAACAATTCCCTACTCCTCTAAAGAGATCACATGCATGTACCTCATGTTAGCACTCTATGAATTTTTTCAGTTGATAAACAAACGACAGAGGTAAATGTTTCAAACAACTTTAGAGCTGGGTACTAGCCTGCTCATCTCAAAGAGGGCGCTCTCGTGTCACTTGATATTTCTTTGGCAATTAATGGATAGGTTTAGTTTGTTTTGGGGGGTTTTATAAAGTTGATGGCAAGGAAGGGGAGGTAAACTTAGGGCTATGGAGTCAAAATTATTAAATTGAATGAAAAAAATGATTGGCCAGTAGAACTCTCCAGAGGATAAAGGCTAAATGAGGCGATGAATCTGAGTTATAAATTGTAGTTTGCATAGTGTAAGAAGAAACATGAAACATTTAACTGCCTCCGCTCATTAATGAAATGAATTTTGAAATAGTTATGAAGAATTTCACATGATTTAAATTGCTTAAGCCGAGAGCATCACAAGATGAATTTTGAGCTTTTAACTATCCAATTTAAACAGAAGAAAGTGAAAATGGAATTAAAGAACATAGAAAATACATACAAGGAGAGGAGACAAAATCTCATATCACCACCATTAGAATCTTTTCATAGAGACTTCAAAATCTTCTGCATATGCATTCAATTCAGCGCCAGAAAATTACAATTGAGTTCAGAAACAACTAAGAAAATGCCCTTTCACTTCTGCCAACTCTAATACATTTGTAACTTCTGGTATTTATACAATTCGAGTTCCTTCAATTATAAAACATTTAGACTAACTGAATTGGAACGTTTTAGCTTCTACAAGTGAGTATAATAATTTCAACTGACAATCTTGGTATGTGAACCGATTTACGATGATAAATAAAAAAATGATTTGTAAACTAACGATTGATTTTTCTGACTACTCAAATTTTGTATTTTCCATCTATCCTTATTTGGTCCTATGTCGAATCCACCAATTTGGTGACACTTGGGGGCTATTTGTTGGTTCCTGGGAAACTGCATTTTGTCTTGCCCAACCGCACTACCTCCTTCCACTGCAAGGCAAAAGGGATCTCGTAGTCCATCATTTCCTTGATTATGATCTATAGGTCAATGAAAGAGTCATACATCATGGTTGGAAGCCTAATCTTCATTGTCTTGAACTGATTCAAGATCTCAAAATTTGTTGTCAAACATTCTACCAAGGTGGCTCCTTTCAAGTTTTCCTCCAAGTTTTCAAATTTGGAGTGATCCATTTTGCATAGGGTGAGGTGAGAGTTGTATTCCTCCTGATCATACAATTTCCCTTTTCCATCCAAAAATGGTGGGAAACCTTTGATGAAAAACACTTCAAATAGATCCTTGAATTCCTATATACTCTGCTCCATCTATGTGGATTTGGTTTGAACTGACTTAAGCAGGTTATGCTTGGCAAATACCCTCCTGGAACAAATGGTTAATGTAGTCTTGTCTTTGACCCCAATGCTCCGAAGTTCAGCAATGGGGATGGAATTCAATATATTTATAGCATTCTGGGCCCACTTTCAGTGATTCCTTGCCATTGTCTCATTCACAACAATGCACGTTCTTCTGGCTATGATGGTCATTCTATATTTGTCATTGATGAAATTTAGGTACACCCTAAACTTGGTAGGTTCAACATCAATAGAATCCCAGATGACGTGTTTGGATCCATGCAACAGTCCTTTTCCTTTCAGCCTTTTTTTCATCTTGTATACTCTTTCTTGCAAAGCTTGATTCTCTTTCTGGAACTGGTCCATGTTCACATCCTTTATTTTCATTTCTTGCTGCATCTTTTCTATATCTCCCTTAAGGATTTTTTATTTCTCCTTCATTCAGGTTAAATTGTGACATATCCTGGAAAAGTCCTTCAGTACTTGGCCCAGTTTCTGTAGCACAAGGTACAACTACAACCATGTTTGATACTTTTGTCTGTCCTTGTGACCAATTTAACTTTTCCTTCTCTAGCTGTAATACCTTGGCCTTGTAATTCAATTCTTCTTGTCAAATCATCTCCTTCTCATGTTCTAGAGAAACCAATTTTGTTGTTTGTGGATGCTCTGTGGCAGACATTTTTAGTTTTTCTTCAATATTTGAATCAATTTGTCTTTCTCTTTCGAGGAGGATTTTACTCCCTGGGGGCCTTCAGATTTTAATTTCTTTACTTGAGTCTGCCAAGCTCTATTGGACGCTTTCTCTTGTCTCAATTGCCCATCCAACTTAAGTGCATGAGTTGACAGCTTTGAATTCTTCAACCTTAGACCCAAGAAATATGAATACAACATGTCGCTAGTTTTCCTGTGGAATTTCACCTTGTCTAGGGCCCTAATGTTATCATAATGCAACTTAACCTCAGACACTTTATTCTCATCTGCAACTACTATGTTGAGTGTCCTATTCTCTACATCCATGATTGTGACCAGAGAATACTTGTGTTGATAAATCCTTTCTATTTTGGGGATCAACTCTCTTATTTCACTCATGGCCAAGTTTCCTTTCTCAACATATTTCCTTGCCACATCGTCTTTAGATTGATAGGATACTCCAGGTGCCTTATCAAAGATGTATTTTTTTCTGCTAAAAGCTCTTGAGCTGCTTTCACTTTGGGGCATGATTATTTTACCACTTTCTTCATTGTTGGTGCCACTCTCCACCATATACATACTTACTTTATCTTTAGGCTCCTCTTCCTCCAAATTCACTATCTGTGGGGATTGTGTGATTTTCATTTTCTTGGGAGCAGTTTGTTGACTATTGGTGCCTAGGACCTTTGAACTTCCTCTCTTGGTGTAGACAGATACTCTAGGAACTTTGAGTATCAGCTTATAAGGAGTCTGTTGTGTCTGAGTTTGTTGTAGGGTTGGCCCCAGTTTTTGTGTTTTAAAAAGATACAATATGGCTTCCATATCAACACATGTTTTTAAATTTTCTAATTTGTCAAAACCTTCAACATACTCATGTTCATAAAGGGCATGTTTGTTCATCAAGATTATTTTATATATGACATGATGTGGATCATATCTTCTCCCTTGTAGCTATGCAAATCCAAACTCCTTGAGTTTGGCCTGGATCTGAGATAAGAAGGATCTAGTTTTTACAAGAAAGGGTCCTATGATGAACAAAAAATTGAGGTTGGATGATTTGTGCAGTTTCAAGAAAAGTTAATCTCTGAGGCTGCAAATAACTTTGCATGTCCTCCAGGACTCTTGGCAGGTTGGTTTTCAAGATTAGGCTGTAAACTCTAGACATGATATTGTTGGTAAAAATGAGCATTATGATTCTTTTGCATTCAGTTGAGATGAATGTTGCTTCAGGGAAATCTTTCTTGTTTGTCTCTAGGAACATTTTGAGCAAGTATGTGTAATACCTGAAGTGCCTTAGTGACTGGAAATTCACTAGTTGTTTGTGTAGATTATTAGCTATGAATTTATCAAAGTTGATGCAAACTGACTGAACGGAGTCTGACTAAAAAAATGCTAATAGAAAACCTAACATGACCTCGACCACATATTTTTCGTTGTCTAGACCTAAAATCCAACTCAATATGGAACAAACCCATTGGATTTCAATAACCATGACATTTACATTCATTGGCAAGGAAAAACCCTCAAAAATATGTTTGGGTTGGATAATTGTCTGCAAAAATAGGTTTTTGATTTCAAAGGGACATTCCCGGTAAACCATGATTAGCTTTTCCTCTTCAAATGATTCATAAACTGCGGAGGGGGACTCTAGTATGCTGAGGGAGTATCGAATTGATGAGCTATCTACTCTACATAAGACATTAGACCCTAGTTTATTTAAGATGACTTTCTCTTCTTGTGAGTATTGCTCTATGCACCAACCTATGAATTCTAGGAAAGGGAATGTGACCTTGAAGGCGTAAGGGACTATGGATGCCTAGAATGATTCAAGAAAGGGTATTTGTTTCCCTACATTATCTGACATATTATCTCTGGACACAGAGATGGGCGAGATGGTTATTTCGATGTCGAACACATATGAATCTCTATCAATTAGGGCTTCTTCATTCGACATGGTATCGTGCTCTGCTACAGAAATAATGACAGGGTCCATGGCAACGATGAAAAACACTTGTGAATGGGCAGAAAATGCATGATTTTGGTGCACTTTTGAGCTTCAGTTTGAATGGAGGGGTCGTGCCAACTTCCAACATTCCAATGATTTTAAAAAACATAAAATAATGACAAGGGTACACCCCTTTATATGCACTTTCTTGATTTTCGGGGGCGAGGAAAAGAAGTTTGGGGTAGACCTCTTATTGCCCCAAAATGCACCCTGTGGAACCACGTGGTCTTGAGCTAAAACCATAGTTTTATTTTTGGCCCACTTTCAATAATTAACCTATGCGCTAGTTATCTGCCCGAAATGACCCCTAACCGTCAATCTGCAATGCCTTTGATCTATGACCCCTTGGGTCCCATCAACTCCACACTTCCACTAGACTTTGCCTTCTTCCACTAGATATGGCCCCGTTAGCTAGTTTATTATGCTTCTATATCAGTTTAACATCTCGCTAAGTCCTGAAACTAGATTTCATACAGATATTGTTATAGTGATAACATGGGATCCAACTGGGGAAGCTATCCTCCCCACGAGGTAGCAAAGAACGGTAGATCGAGTGCCTACCCATTGGGTTGTGATTTATTCCTACAATATGAATCTAGCAACCTTTATTCATAAAACTCAAAATCTACTCACCATAACTTAGGGCCTGCACCTCGGGCTTGAATTATGTTTCTTTTATTTCAATTTCTTCATGCAAAAAAAAATGAAAATGATTATGTACAATGATGGAAAAGTTGATGATTGTTTTAGATGATATAATGTTTGAGAAACCTGCCATTCATAGCCCCTCCTCCAACGATATATCCATTACTTTTTTGTATTAGATAGGCATTATTCCCATGGTATGCCACAATTTTGCAAGTCCGAGCCATAGGTGGTCAAATTTCTCATACTTTCCCTTGTCTTCATTTCTGGCATCCCATCTTAATACCAGGTATCCCACTTTGAAGTCATCCTCCTTGGTATTCCTGTCAAAATATTTTTTGATCCTGTCTTGGTGCACCTGAGCATCGCTGAAGGCCTTTTCTCTGGTTTGTTGGACATTGATTAGTTCATCCTTTCTTCTCCGAGTGGCATCTGTTTCTGCATCATGTTCCTGTAACAACCTCATCATTGGAAACCCCAATGTAGTAGGAAAGATATCCCCTGTACCATAAACAATGTGAAAAGGTGAAGTGTCAATAGATCTCTTTGGAGTGATTATGTCATCCCATGGGGAACAAATGCGCTTTTTGTGCCAAGCCTTTTTGTTGTCTTACATCAACTTTTTTATAATTCTGGTTAAGCTCTTATTAGATGACCAAGCCAACCCATTTCCTTGAGGGTAATAAGAAGTGAAGTGGTCAATAGTTATGTTGTAGTCACTACCAAATTTCTCCATCTTTTTTGGCTTAAATGCTGCTTCATTGTCTATGATGATTTTTATGGGAAACCCGAAACTGGACAAAATATTGTCTTCCAAAAACTAGATGATAACGACATATGTGCCCTGCCTGGTGGGAATCTCCTCAATCCACATAGTGAAGTAATTTGTTGTTGTCATAATCCACTTGTGTTAGGCTGAGGACTGTGGATGCATTTCTCCTATAAAATCAAGTCCCACTATCTAAAAGGTGCTTCAACAGAGATGGGTTGCAAAGGTAGAGGCTGTAATTTTCTTTTCCCATAACAAATTTGACATTCATGACATCTTGAAACCTATTTATAGATAACAGAAAAAATTCTAGGCTAGTAGAACCCAACCCTCAAAATCTTGTGCACAATGGTTTTCTAATAATGGTGGCCCCCACATTCACCCTTATGGAAATATATGATGGTTTTCTCCTCTTCTTTTTCTAGAAAAAAACTCAACAAAATCCCCCCTGGATCCTTCCAATATAGAGATTGATTTACCATACAAAAATTTGTTTCCTTCAGCTTTAAGAACCTGGCCTTTGTTTTACTCAATTCAGGAGGGGCCTGCAAATTTCTCAATACATAAATAATATTAGCATACCATGGGGAGTCGAGAAATTTCTAGGATATTTGAGGAGATCTCTCTTCCTCTGCACCTGCTGACAAGTAAGAAATGAAATTTATTCATAAGAGTTCACAATTGGTTTGTGCCATCAGCTTTGCAAGCCCCTGTCCCTTGATCAACTTTGTAGGTTTGATCTCAAGGTGATATTCTAATAGTACAACTATCCATTTTCCCCTTTTCCCTTCAGGATCAGGCTAGGCTAAGATGTCCTTCACAGAATCACTGGGCAGATAAGCAATAGTATTGGAATGCAAGATGTAAACTATTAACTCCTTCAAGGCCTTGACTAGTGCATATGCTTTCTTCTCCATGATATCATACTTCAAGAGGGCATCCCTCAATGTCCTAATGTAGTAATCTATGGGATTATCAAAATTCTTCTCATCTTTCTGTACTAAAACACCAGGAATTGTGTGTTTTGAGGCAAAAGAGAACAATATGAAGTCCTTTTCAAAATTAGGACTGACCAGTATTGGAGCCTTGGTCAATGCCACTTTAATGTCTTCAAAGGATTTTCTAGCTTCAAGATTCCACTTTATTTCATTTCCTTTCTTGAGCATGTTATTAATATAATTTATGATTTCAACCAAGTTAGGAATAAACCTTCTCAAACATTTCACTTTTCCCAGAAAAGATTGCACCTCTTTTTTACTTCTGGTTATGCCAATTTTTAAGATTCCCTCAACTCTGCTAGGATCTATATTTATCCCTTCCTTTGAAATAATGTGGCCCAACAACTTTACTTCTACCATGGATAAATTTGACTTCTTGGGGTTCAATGAGATAAAGAACTTTCTACACTTCTAAAATGCCCTTCTCAGATGTTTGAGGTGTTGTTCATCTGAAACAGAATACACAGTGATATCATCTAGGTAGATAACAATAAATTTGTCTTTATCATCAAAAAAATATATGTGGATAGCTCCTTGAAATGTTTCCCCTGCATTCATGAGCCCAAAAGGCATCTTGGCATACATGAATGTAGCCCATGGTGTTTTGAATGTTGTCTTTTCCTGATCATCAAGATGCACCATAATCTGATTGTATCCAGAGAAACTATACAACATCAACATTTTCTGAGAACATACCACTTTATATAGAATGTGATCCATCTTAGGTGGTGGGTAGTTTTCCTTTAGAGACACCTTGTTCATATATCTGAAGTCCACACAACCTGATTTCCCCACTCTTTTTCTTGACAAGCACTAAATTTTCCACCCATTTAGAAAACCTCAGGGATAATATGATCTTGGCTTCAAATAGATTCTTTATCTCTTTCTCAATCAAGGGAAACAAAAAAGGATTTATCCTTCTTAGTTTTTGTTTGAAAGTTTTCTGATCTTCTTTGATTGGGATCAAATACTGGATTATACCGGTGTCATAATCTTTTAGATATTCATAGCTCGAGGAAAAAACATCAGGGAATTATTTCATTAAATAAATGTATCTCTCCTTGAATTCAGAGATGAGTGTTCTGGAAAACTTAATGATCTTGGGATCTTCCTGAGTCCCAATTTTGGAATCTTCAACATCCTCTTCATTCACTGTAATTTTTGGACTCCTAGCTACATCATTATTATCAAAGATTTTCTCCAATGGGACCAGACCATTGGGAATGATGTTACTTTTCAACTGAAATATATCTCTACCTGCAATTTGATTATCGAAGTAACCATATTTTGTGAAAGTAGTTGCATCCACCTCTTCATCACAATATTCTTCATCAATGTTCAAATTTTCAAATCCATTTTCCAGTTTGAGGAAACTTTCTATTCGTTTTTCATCTTCAAAAACCTATCAGTACTTAATATTATCAGGCACTATTGGTCTGTACTTGATATCAACCTCATATCCCCTGCTAGGAAAGATTGGGATTTTAAAAACTGAAGTTGAAGTGGCAAGGGAATCAACAATATGGTTCTAACCCCTTGGAATCGTTGAGAGGCTATATTCTAAGAATTATTCAAGTAGGTAAAGAATTGTATTCCTGTATGCTCTTAATCTGAGGTGTTTGGCTTGATATATTCCCTTCACCCGATTTATGATCAAATCAGAATCCCCATGAATAACTATCTTCTTAGCACCCATTTATTTTAAATCTTTCAATCCTAATATCAATGCCTCATATTCAGCCATATTGTTTGTGCAATCAAAATCCAACTTATAAGAGCACAGTTTGGTAGCCAATCTAGGAGGGTTAATCCATGTACCCTCTCCTTCCCCCTCTCTATTGACAGATCCATCACAGCTCATTCTCCACATATCATTTTCTTCACTATCTCGCTGCTCTGAAAACCTCTCAATCTGTTGATTAGATCTATCTTGGACAACCATACCAATATCTAGCTCTTTCTCTTCAAAACACTGATCATTGAAGAAAACATAATACCCTAACTCAGTTTCCACAGCGTAGATACGATGATTATTCGACTGTGACTTGTTGCTGACCATGTATTTGTGAAAAACCTCTCTATACAACCTCCTATCTTTACCAAAGACAAGGATGGTATCGTATGACATGTCCATCTAGAGAGTTCCCTTCAATTTTGCAGCCCATGACATGGATAACAACATGCCAAACATAGGAGGAATATCAACTACCACTACATCCATGACCATATTCTTTGTTGGAATTTGAGCTAATGACACCACCAAATATTTGATAAGCCATAGGCACTTCACCTTCCTTGAATCAAAAGAGAACAGGTCTTTATAAGGCCTTGTGATATCTAGGCCCAATTTGTCCATGACCACCTTGGACATTAGGTTATGGGATGCTCCTGAATCCAACATGGCATTGTGCAGAGCCATATCATGGATTTTAAGGCTGACATAGAAAGGGGGGACCTCTTCAACAATGTTATTTTCCTCTACATGTGGGCCAAATAACATGGTTGGGTGATCATATTGTATATTCAAAGTGTCATAAGTTTGTTCCATATTAAGCATCTTAATGATTTGATTCCTATATTCACTGTTCTTGATCAATTTATTAAATGGTACATAGATTTTAATCTTGTCCATCTCAGTTTCAAAATTGAAAGAGAATGAGGTTTTCTCTACCTCTTTGTTGATTGTCTCCTTTCTTGTTTCAGGCACGTTTTTTTGGGATTCTTCCTTTTGATTTCCTTTGTCCACAACATATTTTGCAGCAGAGTCCTTTTTGGGCTGACTTGAAGAGGGTATGTTACTCTGAGCTTCTATGGTAGGGTTTCCCTTTAGAGGATTTCCCTTTAGGGGGTTTGCAGGAAATTTATGATTTCGAAGATTATATTGTCTTTGGAATTGCATGATGGTGTTCTGCAACCCTGTTTGGTAATCTTCTACTTCTACTGACACCTTGTCATCATTTTTTGGCATGAATATTTCATTAGCATCCATGAACTAGTCATGCTCTTCTTTAGTCAAAAATACCTTTGTTTCGTCACCATCACAACAATGCATGTTGTATTCAAAATTGTCATCATAATTTTCATTTACATAACTATTTTGAAAAGGTGGTCTTATTTGTTGATCCCCTTGATTTCCTTGATTCCTCTCATTTCTCTGATTCCCTTGATTTATCTGATCTATTTGTCTGATTTGTGGGATTGCTTATCTTCTCTAATTTCTAAGTGGACCATCAGCATGTTCTTGAGTGTTAGGATTATTATCTAAATCCATTCTCTCCATCATTTTTTCCGTAGTTTTCATCATCATTTCAAACCTGTCTTCTGATGTTTGTGAGGTTGAAGGATGTGCCTTATCTTGAAATTTTTTCATGTCCCTGTCAGAGCCAGCTTTGATCTTCCATGAGGCCATCAGACTCACTTCCACTTCAATTTCACCATTCATCATGTCATCTAATGAAGATAATCTCCTTTCCCTCACTAATAAAGTGAAATCACTTTCAAAGGAATCAACATATCTGAGTTGAGCAACATTATGGGGGTGTTTTTACCTAAGCAGAAATCATATTATAGACCTTTACAAATCTAGCTGAAAACTCTTGCATTGTTTCGTTAGGTGACCTCCTCATGTTGTTATACTGAGTCAACAACTAAAGGGGGTTTTTCTTGTTGCCCCACTTTGCAACAAAACTAGTTTCGAATGCCTCAAAATCTATGATACTAGCTACTAGGAGTGCTCTGACCCACTTTCTCACTTCTCCTGGAAGACTTTGTACAAACAACCACATTTTTTCATCTTCAAAATCTACCTCTTATAAATCTATGAAATAATTAAACCATTCTATATGTTTCTTAGCTGACACGTTGCCTTTAACATCATACAACTTAATCCTTAGATTATTCTATCGAGGAAAATCATGTAACTAAGAAGGGAGCACAAGAGGGGAAAACCTAGCTGCCATGGATGTTGTGAGGGCTTGAAGTGGTTGTTGGTTTTGAGTGTGGATCACAAGAGGCTTGGTAGAGGCAGCTAAAATTAAATCTTGGAATCTATTTTCGTCAAATATGACCTCGTTCAAACAAGATTCAGATTTGGTTATGAACAGAGTTTGCTCAAATTTTACATCAAACTCAATATCTTCAATGATTTCCACTCCATATTTGGGAAAGGATAGATATCTGTCTAAACACAAAGATGGGACTACTTTCCTTTCTTTTCTTTTGTGTACAGTCTTTTCATTATCATACATAGGGATTGCAGCTTCATGGTCTCAGTTTCTCCCCTGGGAATGACGCCAGAATGTTAGCACTCTGTAAATTTGCTTGATTGATAAACAAATGATAGAGGTAACGGTTTCAACCAACTTTAGAGCTAGGTACTATCCCGTTCAGCTAAGAGAGGGATCTCTCATGTCACTTGATATTTCTTTGGCAATTAATGGCTAGGTTTAGTTTCTTTTGGGGGTTTTTATAAAGTTGTTGGAAAGGAAGGGGAGGGACACTTAGAGATATGGAGCCAAAATTATGAAATTGAATGAAAACAATGACTGGCCAGTAGAACTCTCCATAGGATAAAGGCTAAATGAGGCAATGAATCTAAGTTATAAATTGTAGTTTGAAGAGTGTAAGAAGAAAAAGGAAACAATTAACTTCCTCAGAGCATTAATGAAATGAATGCTGAAATAGTTATAAAGAATTTCACACAGTTTAAATTGCTTAAGCCAAGAGCATCACAAGATGAATTATGATCTTTTAACTATCCAATTTAAATAGAAGAAAGTGCAAAT
This sequence comes from Picea mariana, assembly GCA_032191745.1. Lineage (NCBI taxonomy): Eukaryota > Viridiplantae > Streptophyta > Pinopsida > Pinales > Pinaceae > Picea > Picea mariana. The sequence continues at coordinate 803,534 of JASDQU010099718.1, read as the reverse complement.
GGAATTAAAGAACACATGAAATACATACAAGGAGAGGAGACAAAAAGTCATATCACCACCATTAGAATATTTTCATAGAGACTTCAAAAGCTTCTGCATATGTATTCAATTCAGCTCCAGAAAATTACAATTGAGTTCAAAAACAACTGAGAAGGTGCCCTTTCACTTATGCCAACTCTAATACATTTGGAACTTTTGATATTTATACAATTCAAGTTCATTCAATTAGAAAACATTTACAATAGCTGAACTGAAATGTTTCATCTTCTAAAACTGACTATAATAATTTCAACTGGTAGTCTTGATATGTGAACCAATTTACAATGATAAATAAAAAAATGTTTTGTAAGCTAACGAATGATTTCTCTAACTACTCAACTGTTTTCTTTTCCATCTATCCTGCTTTGGCCCTCTGTCGAATCTGCCAATTTGGTGACACTTGGGGGCTATTTGCTGGTTCCTAGGAAACTTCATTTTCTCTTTCCCAGATGCACTATCTCCTTCCATTGCAAGTTAGAAGGGATCTCGTAGTCTATCATTTCCTTGATTAGGATCTCTAGGTCAATGCAAGAGGCATAAGAAATGGTTGGTAGGCCAATATTCACTGTCTTGAACTGATTCAAGATCTCAAAATATGTGGTCAAACATTTTACCAGAGTGGCTCCTTTCAATTTTTCCTCCAGGTTTTCAAATTTGGAGTGATCCATTCTACATGGGGCAAGGTGAGAGTTGTAATCCTCATGATCATACAATTTCCCTTTACCATCACAAAATTTAGGGAGGCATTTGATGAACAAATCTTCAAAGATATCCTTGAATTCCTGTATACTTTTCTCCATATGTGTGGCTTTGGTTTGAACTGACTGAAGAAGGTTATGCTTGGCAATGACTCTCCTGGCCCAAATGATTAATGTATTCTTGTCTTTGAACCCAATGGTTTAAATTTCAACAGTGGGGTTGGAATTCAACAGATTTATAGCATTTTGGGCCCACTCTGAGGGTTTCTTCACCATTTTCTCATTCACAATAGTGCACCTTCTTTTGGCTGTGATGAACATGTTATCTTTGTCAATGATGAAATTTAAGTACACCTTGAACTTGGCAGCTTTAGTAGCAATAGAATCCTAGATGACGTGTTTGGCTCACTGCAATAGTCCTTTGCCTTTCAACCTTGTTTTCATCTTGTATTCTCTTTCTGGAACTGGGCCATATTCTCATCCTTTGTTTTCATTTCTTGCTGCAACTTTTCTATATCTCCCTTAAGGATTTTGATTTCTCCTGCCTTCCAGATAACTTGTGACATAGCCTGGACAAGTCCTTCGGTGCTTGGTCCAGTTTCTGTAGCACAAGGTACAACTACAACCATGTTTGATACTTCTGTCTATCCTTGTGACCAATTTACCTTTTCTTTATCTAGCTGTAATATTGTGGCCTTGTAATTCAATGCTTCTTGTTGAAGTATCTCCTTCTCCTATTCTAGAGAAACTAGTTCTGTTGTTTGTGGATTCTTTGTTGCAGACATTTTTAGTTTTTTCTTCAAGATTTGAATCAACTTGTCTTTCTCTTCTAAGGAGGATTTCACTCCCTAAGGGCCTTCAGATTCTAATCTCTTGACTAGAGTCTGCCAAGCCCCTCTGGGTACTTTCTCTTTCCTCAACTACCCCTCCAACTTAAGTGCATGAGTTGACAACTTTTTATTCTTAAAGATCAGACCCAAGTAATCTAAATACAACATGTCACAGTTGTTCCTGTGGAATTTCAGCTTGTCTGGGGCACTGATGTTATCATAACACATCTTAACCTCAGACACTTTATGCTCATCTACAACTGTTATGTTGACTGTCCTCTTCTCTACATCCTTGACTGTGAATAGAGAAGACTTGTGTTGAGAAATCCTTTCTACCTCAGGGATCAACTCTCTTATTTCACTCATGGCCAATTTTCCTTTCTCAGCATATTTCCTTGCCACATCTTCTTTAGATTGATAGGCTTCTCTAGGTGCCTTATTAAAGATGTGTTTTGTGTTGCTGAAATCTCTTGAGCTTCCTTCACTTTGGGGCATGCTTCTTTACCATATTCTTCATTGTTGGTTCCGCTCTCCACCATATCCATACTTGCTTTCTCTTTAGGCTCCTCTTCCTCCAGATCCACTATCCATGGGGATTGTGTGATTTTCATTTTCTTGGGAGCAGTCTGCTGACTAATGGTGCCTAGGACCTCTGAATTGCCTCTCTGGGTGTAGACACTTAATTTGGGAACTTTGAGTATCAGCTTCTAAGGAGTTTTCTATGTCTGAGTCTTTTGGAGGGCTGGCCCAACTTGTTGCATTTGAACAAGATTCAAGATGGATTTCATATCAACACAGGCTTCTAAATTTGCCAATTTTTCAAAACCTTCAACATACTCATGTTCATAAGGGGCATGTTTGTTCATCAATATTATTTTAGATATGACCTCATGTGGATCATATAGTCTCCCTTGTAGCTGTGCAAATCCAAACTCCTTGATTTTGGCTTGGATTTGAGATAAACAAGATCTAGTTTTTACAAGAAAGGGTCCTATGACGAACAAAAATTTGAGGTTGGATGCTTTTTACAGTTTCAGGAAATGCTCTATCTCTGAGATGATTCTTTTCCCGATGAAATCCATAGAAAATACTCTGGGTGTCAGAAAAATAGTTAGAAGCTAAGGAGCCTCTTGACAACCATATACCCAAATTACGATAGAATGCATGAACAACACCCAATCTCCCACTCCGTTTCCTAGATTTGGATGCAAATAAATTTTTATGTCATCTAGGAATCTTGGTAGGATGGTGTTGAAGATTAAGATGTAAACTCTGAACATGATCTTCTTGATAAAAATGAGCATTGTGATTCTTTTGTAGTCGGTTGAGATGAATGTTGCTTGAGGGAAATATTTCTTGTTTGTCTCTAGGAACATTTTCAGCAAGTATGTGTAATATCTGAAGTGCCTCAGTGACTTGAATTTCACTAGTTGTTCGTGTACATTATCATCTATGAACTTATCAAGGCTGATGCAAATTGACTGACTAGACTTTGACTGAAAAAAGCTAACAAAAAACCTAACATGAACTCGACCACATATCTACCATTTTCCAGACCTAAAATCTGACTCATTATGTAACAAACCCACTGGATTTAAATAACCATGACAGTTACATTCATTGGCAAGGACAGACTCTCATAAATATGTTTGGGTTTGACAATTTTCTGCAAAAATAGTTTTTTTTATTTTAGAGGGACATTCTTGGTAAACCATGATTAGAGTTTCATCTTCAAATGGTTTATAAACTATAGAGGGGGACTCTGGTATGCCCAGGGTGTATCGAATTGATGGACTATCTACTCTACACAAGACATCAGACCCTAGTTTATTTAAGACGACTTGATCTTCCTGCGAGTATATTGCTGCGCACCAACCTATGAATTCCGGGAAAGGGAATGCGACCTCGACGGTGTAAGGGAATATGGAGGTCTAGAATGATTCAAGAAAGGTTATATGTTTCCATACATTATCAAACAAATTATCTCTAGACACGGAGATGGGTGAGATGGTTATTTCAGTGTCGAACACATCTGAATCTATGTCAATTAGGGATTCTTCATTCGACATGGGATCTTGCTCTTCTACAGACATAATGATAGGGTCCATGGCGATGATGAAAAATACCCGTGAATGAGCGGAAAATGTGTGAGTTTGGTGCACTAGCAGTTGCACCAACTTCCAACGTTCCAATGATTTGAAAAAACATAAAATAATGACAAGGGTCCACCCCTTTATATGCACTTTTCCGATTTTTGAGGGTGAGGCAAAGTGGTTTAGGGTAGACTTATTATCACCCCGAAATGCACCCTGTGGCACCACATGGTCCCGAGACGAAACCACGATTTTATTTTCGGTCTGCATTCAAGAATTAACCTTCGCGCTAGTTCTTCGTGCGAAATGACCCCTGATTGTTGATTTGCAACTCCCGTGATCTGTGACCCCTCGGGTCCCATCAACTCCACACTTGTGCTATAATTTTTCTTCTTTTGCTATTTATGGCCCTGTTTTCCAGTTTATCATTCCTCTATATCATTTTAGTATCTCGCTAAGTCCTGAAACTGGATTTCATACAAATTTTTTTATAGTTATAACACCTCACACATTAGTTTCCAACTTAATCATTGCGCCTTCCTAGTAGATTCTCTAGTGTACCATCCCTCTGAATGTAAACAAGTATGCTACTATATGGTGGCTGACATAAAATGGACTTGATGGTTATGCCTCTGTTGAAGAAGAACAATGAATAAGCAACATATAAAATCTAGCATTCCGTGTTTACAAGGATATTTTTCTCGATCAAACTAATTCTATATATTATCATATCAAACATCTTCTTAGCCAAGGTCTTGGTCAAAATATATGTAACTTGAAATTTTGATGGAATATTATCAAGAAACATTTCTCCCATTTGAACTGTCTTTAAATAATTGACACTAGATACTGAAGTGCTTGGAGTAATCATGAAACAATGGATTCTCAGAGAGCCAAATACACCTTTGATTGTCATAGTAAACCACTATAGGATTCCATCATCTCATTGGTCAACTCTATTATAACCTTGCGAAGCCATATGGCCTCACAAATAGAAAAAGAGGATGCCATTTACACTATCTTTCATGAATTGAGTGCAACTATCCACTTCTTCCTATTGAACTAGGAAACAACACATGTGCCCAAGATTAAACAAAAAACTAAAGTAATATTACTAGTACCTACATCTCCTACTTAGAAAAAATAAACAAAACCATGCAATTGCAACTCACCATATCCCACATACCTCAAGTCATAATGTACTATTCCCTTCAATTATTGGAGCACGTTCTTGGCAGTGTTCCAATGAATCCACTTGGTATCAACCATGAACTAGGTTAAAGTATTCACTATAAAACATATGTTGATCCTAGTATTCACAAGATACATCAAGGAACATACCAATTACCCGTATAAAGAAGGATCTGAGAAATCTGAATCTAAATTAGCTAATAATGTCAGATTGGGAACTATGGGAGTGGACAAGGGTTTGCAATCGAACATATGAAATCTCTTGAGAATATCTACTATGTACTTCCCTTTTCCAAGGATAAATTTACATGTACCTTGCCAAAACTCTAGACATATAAATTAATGCATAAGACCTATGTCTTTCATATAAAATTCACAACCCAACTCCTCCTTGCACCATAAAATGCACTTCTCACAAATCCATGTAAGGATTAGATCCTCTACATACAAGACCAAGACAAGCAAATCATATTTATCAAACAAATAATAAAGATTAAGATCTACAACAGCCTTGGAGAGGCCCAAATTTCATAAGTACATCCTTGAGTACAATGCAGTGGTGCTTGCTTCAACTCGTAAAGAGCCTTTTTCAACCTACAGACATGGGCATCTTTCCCATGCACCTCAAAATCCTTCAGCTAATTAATGCACACTTTCTCTTCAATCAAAGAATTAAAAAACGTTGTCTTTACATCTGTCCAGTATAAGGGCCAACCAAAAAATGATGCTAGACATGATGACTAAGAAAAAAGTGTCCCTATAAACAAGAGTAAAATCCTTGTCATAGTTAATTCCCTCTCTTTGGGATAATTCTCTTGCTAGGAAATTGGTCTTGTATTTCTCTATTCTCCCTTCAAGAACATGCATGATATTGAACAATGACCTGAAATCGATCAATGATTTTCACATTAGTCTTGACACAAGATCCCAAAAATGATTCTTTAGGATGGAGTTATACTCCTCTGTCATAAATCCTACCATACCTACGCTACAACTACCTCCTCATCACTATAAGGCCCATTAGAAGTAATTTTGTCCAAAAATGAGCCTCCTAAGGAAATTATAAAATAACAATTCATGTGTGTCAAATCAAATCCATGTATGCAACATCACATTATGATACAAGCTAGGATAATATACAATTATGAGATGCGAGTTAAAATTAACAATGGGAAGTTTAGATTATTGTGCATTGACAATAAATGATAATAAATATCATAAAATAAATAGTTACAATTAATATAGAATATGAAAATAAAATAAATAATATATTGTTAATATATGATAATAGTATATAATATTAATTTATAATATAGTTCCCAAATGGGGTGAATGCTGAAAGGATAGTTTGAGACCACATGGAGCGACTATGGCATGATGCAATGAGCACCATGAGCACGACACATGATGGAGGGAAGGTGTAGATGGCATGTAATCAATCATTTTATTAGCATGAAGAAGGTGATGGATGATGGTGTTGACAATTTGAGTGGTATGAGTATTCAGTATGAGAATTGTGGTTCACAACAGGGATCTAGTACACAGTTCTCAAGCCTAAATGTGTTGAAGCATTTGGAAGGAGAAAGGAGTTGTATCAGGTGTTATTGTCTGAAGTGGGAAGAAGGTATGGATACCATTTTCATGATGAAGCTTTGGATTAGAATATATTATAGGATGGTGATTTTGAAGGGCACACCAGCAAACAAAGAGAAGGCCTTCAAGACCCAACAAGAAATGAGGAAGAGTCTTGGTTCATACTCATGGCCTCTTGGTGTGGAAAAAATGAAATTCCTAGTTTTTTATGGTGGGG
>JASDQU010099718.1:772277-784558 GCA_032191745.1 Picea mariana | reverse complement strand
GAGGGCGATTTTGAGATCCAGATCTAGTCCGTTTGGAGGGGTTACACTTCAGATCTGACCCTGAGACTTTACCTAGTGACTTGCAGTGTCCTGATCTATATTTTTGGAGAGTTTCAGAGCATTTGGAGGCCTCTTTCAGCAGGGCCAAATTATCTAGGGTTTCAGTCATCTAGTGGGGTGGACCATTCAGTGGGGGATTTCAGATCTACAGAGATTGAGAGGGATCTTGGAGATTCAGTCACCTGGGTTGTTCTTACCATCACCCGATCTATCAGTTGGCATATTTATTAGGGTGATTGGACACTTTTGGTAGTAGGGCCAAGTTATTGAGGGTTTCATCCTTCTATTGGAGCGTGGCATTCTTTAGCTGAAGAGTTTGGCATTCAGATCTTCTTGTATTGATCTTCATTTCTTATTCATCCTTTGGAGGCATCTTTTGTATTAGTGGGAGAATTTTGTAGCAGCTCTTATCTATTGTCTATCTCCTTGGCCATTTGTTGAGCATTCCAGATCGGCATCTTCATTATAGCAGGTTTCTCTATTTTATGAATAAAGAAGAATTGAGATGTTTTGGCTTGTCTATCTTGTTGCATATGGTTGAGGTATGTTCCATGGTTATCTCTTTCTGTTATTTGTTGCATACACACATATAAACAAATCTAAAAGGTAGATGAGCAAAGTGTTTGATGAAATACCTCACTCAGAAAAAGTTTTAAAAAGACACCAAAACAGTGATGATCCTTCCATAATGGCTTGGGATCATTACAATCGCACCCATCAAGAAGTGCCACCCATGTCAGATATTCTCTCGGAAGATGAGGGCACATACCGCTCCCATTTTTCCTGTCATCATAGTTGGCCCCTTCACCAAGTGGGGGATTGATTACACTACATGCAACCCTCCTTCATCAATGGGGCACCGTTATATCATTTTATCCATCGACTACTTCACAAAGTGGGTCAAAGTTATGCCAAAATTTAAAGATGATGGAGAGACTACAACTCTCTTTTTGTTTAACTGGATTATAACAAGGTTCGACATCTCAAGAGAGATTGTCACTGACCAAGAGAGTCACTTTCAAAACCAAATGATGACCGAGTTAACATCAAATCTTGGGTTGAGGAAAGAGCATTCGTCGCCCTACTACCCTCAGGCGAATGGTCAGGTGGAAGCTGTCAATAAATCTCTTAAGACCATCCTACAGCGAACGATCAATTCGGCCAAGTCAAATTGGCATTTGATGTTGTACTCGACATTATGGGCCTACCAAACATCTGTTAATACTGCAACTGTTTTCTCACCTTTTCAACTCATTTACGGGCTAGAAGTCGTCTTTCCCATATAATGCCAGATCCCATATTTAAATTTGGCAGTATAGTTATTGCTAGACACTTCACCACTTGAAGAACATTTATTATATCCTGAGAATCTCAACGAACAACGTCATGATGTAGCCTTAGCTAACGAAGCTCATAAACAAAAAGTCAAGTGTCAATATGATTAGTTCGTTCATCCTTGGGTTTTCTTGGAAGGCAACCTTGTCTTGGTCTATGAACAAGATAAGGACCCCCTGGGGGCAGGCAAGTTCAAACCCATGTGGTTCATACCTTTCATCGTAAAAGAGGTTCTAAAAAAGGGCGCTTATAGTCTGGTAGATTTTGAGGGACATGCTTTGGCAGAGCCTAGAAATGGGCTCTACCTCAAGAAGTATTACTCATAGGTAGGTTACCTTGGGTAACTTTTTGTAACATATGTATAGTCTTTGTACTATTAATTTTTGGTTTCTTTTCGTTTTATGGACGTGTCATTTTTTATGTTATCTTTTTTCACTGTGGCAGATGTCAAGTGAGTCAGAGGTGTTCGTTGGATACGCAGACAATGCTAGCTGGCACACTTGGAGGCTTGCCTCCACAGCTTGGGTAATTTTTACACCTCATGGACAATTATTATCTTCAGAAGGTATATTTTTAGGCGACACCAAAAACAATGTCGTCGAATACAGTGCAATTATTGAGTTTCTTTGTGATGCCTTGTCATTTGGTATCTCTCACCTCCAGGTCTATTTAGATGCTCAGTTGGTTGTGTCTCAGTTAAATAGAGTCTACCGTGTTCATGATCCTACTTTACACCGATGATTCCTTAGGGTACGTCTCTTAGAATGAAGCTTTGATTATATTACATATTTTCTTGTTCCTAGGAGATTAAATCAAGTCACAGATACTCTAGCTAATCAAATTTTATATTGGCATCTCGCACACATATAAGAAAGACATACACATGCACATGTAAATACATTTTTAAAGGCAAATATAATCCATAAGACATAAAAGGACATAAAAATCCATATATAATATCAAAATCATTAGAGTACATAGGTGGGCGCAAGCACCTTAAAAATACCACCAGTAATGAGTCATGAGGCTTATGCCCTCAAAAAATATACAAGTGGTTCCCTCGGCACGTGAAAAGTCCATCCTAACTAAGGATGGGGCCTGTGGGCCCTATTGTAATAATCAATGGCATTTGACAAACACCAAAAAAGCCAGACCCATGTCCGTGGCACCCCCACTACATGAGGCTACATAGATGGTGGTAGATCCTCAATATTCCATGGGGATTGTGTGAGTGAGCGAGGTAAACATTCGCTCTAGTCATCTAATAACCCTCTTAGTCTGACCGACTGGAAGCTCTCCTGCTGATGTTGGACCCCCTGTGGCGACAGGTGCGGCCCATGGCCGAGGACGTCGTCTGTTCCTTGCATAATCCATTGGTCGCACTGGCCCCACATATGCACATAATAGACACATCTCTATCAAATGCTCTGGTATAAAAAAATGATATATATACAAAACAACATAAAAATTACATATGTTTAACAAAAATAAATAAAAATGATGCAAACTTACCCATCTCTCGTCGTTCTTCACCGGGAGGTACCGGTATCTCAGGATCTTTTGAGAAGTCAATCCCAACATAGGGGTAATCCTCTATGACCGGGATCTGTCACGATAACAAAGAAAAAAGGTTGTTATCAAAGGCCTCAATGGTTCTTCCCCCCCTATCGCGGCAGTAGCACCGCCCATCTGCATAATGTGGGAAGAGAATCCTGGTGCCCTCGTACCACCTCTCGAGGGATGAAACTGGGCACTCTTTCAAAGAAGAAAGGGAAAAGAATCATTCCAAAACCGAAGTTCCTCTGATTCTGCAACCGACAATCTGTTAATTGCATATTCATACAATCCAACAATGTGGTGCTCCAATAAAAAAATTGTGCATTTAAGCACTGAATTGCACAATTCATTTGTGCACAGGAAGCTTGATGCAAATCCATAGACCCAATAATCCACCCGATGAGAAACACTATCACTTGCAGTGATAAGTTTGAAATATTGCTTATCAGTACTTGTGAGCTCGTTCTATTTATACCCGCCTCACAATGGAGCCCAATCAACTTTGAGATGTTGTGAGGCCCAGAGGAAAAAATACAAAATTTGATTGGTTCCTCCCTCCTGGAGAGGCCAGTCAGAAAGTATATGTCCTCTGTGGATGGGACTAGCGACTACCCCTTTAGCATAAAGGCTTCTGCATTGGGATGCCAATAATCTACCAAGGTGTTTAGTAGCCTAGGTTGTGCTCGCATGAAAGACATAGAAAACTTTTTAACAACCCACATTGCTTTAATGTAGCAACAACATTCGGGTCCTCCCCAACCAACGCACTAATATCCTCATTCTCTCTTTCCCTCCAGTGAACATATATCCTACAAAAACCCAGTTCAGGAGGGTTAACTCTTGTTTTTTTAAGTTTTTACATTAAATAAAGGGTCCACATGGGCTATAATGCTGACAGTAGAATATATACGTGGGAATTTTTTCCTCTGCCCCCGTGTACACTTGGGTTTTCATAAGACAGCTCGCGTGGACCTAGGGCTGACATTTTAAAAGGTCGACGCCCCTCCAAAAATTAAATTTAAATACATAAAAAAATAATTAGAATGCAAGAGGGGGTAGTAAGTACTTACTTGATCCAAGCATATGGTCGTTTCGTCCACTAAAGATCCTAGAATAAATTATTTTCACAAAGGGGTAGTTTTTCTTTTTTTTGTCACTTTATCAATTAGCAATGGTGATAATGAGCTGCCAGCTTCTGTTTATAGACCTTTTGGCCACTTTTTGTCATTTTTTGGACCCTTTTGTCATTTTTTCTAAACGAAAAATCATTTAGTATGGTTCGGGAGTTTTCTTTGGATTGTCACGAGAAGTGTTCTTTGGGTATTTGAAATTTTTTTGGAGTTTTGGGTCATTTTGAAGGTCCTTTGGTAAAAAGACATGTTTTCCAACTCGTTGCATTTACGATAGCACCTCCACTTTTTGCACCTTTTTGTCTTTTCCTCTTTTCCATAGGATCGATCCCACCGATTTGTGACACAGAACCATCATTGTTGCTTTAGGAGCGTCATAATTTAGTGGTAGATCCGACCTTAACATGGATGCCCTAGGTAGATCCTGGTTGCATTTTGGTGTCCATAATGTCATTAACGACTATAGGCCTGGGAGTCCTTTCTAGCTTTTCCTGATTACGATTTTGATCCCCATTTTCATAATTTCATATTACTCTTGATCTCACCCTCGACACTCCCAAAACTTAATGGGTCTTATTTTAAGCTATTTTCAGATCCTCTAAATGTGAAAAGATTTTTGAGCAATCTTTTTTATCTTCACACTCGCTAAACTGAAATTTGAAGTCACGTTTGTCCAGAGGTAGTTTACCACTTTTTCGGTCTGGATGGTCAACTATACAAACAAAGGTATACTCTAGAAGCCTCAGTTCTCTAGAAGAGTATTCTTAGGTATAATTCTAACCCTTTTTCGGGCCTGAGGGACTAAATTTATGAAAAAGGAACCCCCATGGAGTCCATATTTAAGCTCTTTTCAGACTCCCTAAAATTGAAAAGATCAATGAGTGACCTTATTCTTTCACTCATCAAATATGACCTCATTCAAACAATATTCAGATTTGGTTATGAACAAAGTTTGCTCAAATTTTACATCAAACTCAATATCTTCAATGCTTGTCACTCCATCTTTGGGCAAGGATATATATCTATCTAAACATAAAGATAGGACTATTTTCCTTTTTTTTTGTGTGTGTACAAGCTTTTCATGATCAAACACAGAGATTGCAACTTCAGGGTCTCAGTTTCTCCTGGTGTGAATTCTCTTGGGAGCTAGGATTTCTAGATCAAACTACTTGTTGCAATTGGTCTCTTGGTAATGGAGTTGTCGGGGAAAAAATAATCTTAGCCTATAAGGTGTTTGATTCACTCTCACCCTCAGGAATCAAATTTGAATCATTTAGTTGTTCTTTTCCTAGGTAATATTTCACTTTCGTCCCAGGCAACGACACTAGAATGTTAGCACTCTGTAAATTTGTTCGATTGATAAACAAACGATAGAGGTCATTGCTTCAACTAATTTAGAGTTGGGTACTAGCCTGATCATCTTAGAGAGGGCTCTCTCGTGTCACTTGATATTTGTTTGGAAACTAATGGCTAGGTTTAGTTTCTTTTGGGAGTTTTATAAAGTTGTTGGAAAGGAAGGGGAGGGACACCTAGGGATATGGAGTCAAAATTATAAATTGAATGAAAACAATGATTGGTCGATAGAACTCTCCATAGGATAAAAGCTAAATGAGGCGATGAATATGAGTTATAAATTGTAGTTTGAAGAGTTTAAGAAGAAAAAGGAAAAAATTAATTGCCTCAGAGCATTTATGAAATGAATGCTGAAATAGTTATAAAGAATTTCACACAGCTTAAATTGCTTAAGCCGAGAGCATCACAAGATGAATTATGAGATTTTAACTATCCAATTTAAATAGAATAAAGTGCAAATGGAATTAAAGAACACAGGAAATACATACAAGGAGAGGAGACAAAAACTCATATCACCACCGTTAAAATATTTTCATAGAGACTTCAAAAGCTTCTGCATATGTATTCAATTCAGCTCCAGAAAATCACAATTGTGTTCAGAAACAACTGAGAAGGTGCCCTTTCACTTATGCTAAGTCTAATACATTTGGAACTTCTGATATTTATACAATTCAAGTTATTTCGATTAGAAAACATTTACAATAGCTGAACTTAAACGTTTCAGCTTCTAAAACTAACTATAATAATTTCAACTAGTAGTTTTGGTATGTGAACTGATTTACAATGATAAATAAAAAAAATTCTCGTAAACTAACGAGTGATTTCTTTGACTACTCAACCGCTGTCTTTTCCATATTTCCTTCTTTCGTCCTTTTCCGAATCTGCCAATTTGGTGACACTTGGGGGCTATTTGCTGGTTCTTGGGAAACTGCATTTTCTCTTTCCCAGACGCATTATCTCCTTCCACTCCAAGTTAGAAGGGATCTCGTAGTCTATCATTTCCTTGATTAGGATCTCCAGGTCAATGCAAGAGGCATAAGAAATGGTTGGTAGCCCAATATTCACTGTCTTGAACTGATTCAAGATCTCAAAATCTATGGACAAACATTCTACCAGAGTGTCTCCTTTCAATTTTTCCTCCAGGTCTTCAAATTTGGAGTGATCCATTCTGCATTGGGTGAGGCGAGAGTTGTATTCCTCATGATCATACAATTTCCTTTACCATTCCAAAATGGTGGGAGGCCTTTGATGAACAAATCTTCAAACATATCCTTGAATTCTTGTATACTCGGCTCCATATGTGTGGCTTTGGTTTGAACTAATTGAAGTAGGTTATGCTTGGCAATGACCCTCCTAGCCCAAATGATTAATGTAGTCTTGTCTTTGAACCCAATGGTCTAAATTTCAATACTGGAGATGGAATTCAACATATTTATAGCATTTTGGGCACACTCTGAGGGTTTCTTCTCCATTTTCTCATTCACAACAGTGCACCTTCTTTTGGCTTTGATGGACATGCTATCTTTGTCATTGATGAAATTTAAGTACACCCTGAACTTGGCAACTTTAGTAGAAATAGAATCCCAGATGACATGTTTGGCTCACTGCAACAATCCTTTTCCTTTCAACCTTGTTTCCAGCTTGTATACTCTTTCCTGCAAAGATTTTTTCTCTTTCTAGAACTGGGCCATATTCTCATCCTTTGTTTTCATTTCTTGTCAGAACTTTTCTATATATCCCTTAAGGATTTTGATTTCTCCTACCTTCCGGATAACTTGTGACATAGCCTAGACAAGTCCTTCAGTGCTTGGACTAGTTTCTATAGCACAAGGTACAACTACAACTATGTTTGATACTTATGTCTGTCCTTGTGACCAATTTACCTTTTCTTTCTCTAGTTGTAATACTATGGCCTTGTAATTCAATGCTTCTTGTCAAAATGTCTCCTTCTCCTATTCTAGAGAAACCAATTATGTTGTTTGTGGATTCTTTGCTGCAGACATTTTTAGTTTTTTATTCAATATTTGAATCAACTTGTCATTCTCTTCTAAGTAGGATTTCATTCCCTAAGGACCTTCTGATTCTAATCTCTTGACTTGAGTCTGCCAAGCCCTACTGGATGATTTCTCTTCTCTCAACTGCCCCTACAACTTAAGTGCATGAGTTGACAACTTTGAATTCTTAAATCTCAGACCCAAGTAATCTAAATATAGCATGTCACTAATGTTCCTATGGAATTTCACCTTGTCTTGGGAACTGATGTTATCATAATGCATCTTAACCTCAAACACTTTATCCTCATCTACAAATGTTATGTTGAGTGTCCTCTTCTCTACATCCCTGACTATGAACAGAGAAGACTTGTGTTGAGAAATCATTTCTACCTCAAGGATCAACTCTCTTATTTCACTCATGGCTAGTTTTCCTTTCTCAGCTTATTTCCTTGCGACATCTTCTTTAGATTGATAGGCTTCTCTAGGTGCCTTATTAAAGATGTGTTTTTTGTTGCTGAAATCTCTTGAGCTTCCTTCACTTTGGGGCATGCTTATTTTACCATAATCTTCATTGTTGATTCCACTCTCCACCATATCCATACTTACTTTCTCTTTAGGCTCCTCTTCCTCTAGATACACTATCCATGGGGATTGTGTGATTTTTATTTTCTTGGGAGCAGTCTATTGACTACTAGTGCCTAGGACCTCTGAACTTCCTCTCTTGGTGTAGACACTTAATTGGGGAACTTTTCATATCAGCTTCTAAGGAGTTTTCTATGTCTGAGTATGTTGTAGGGTTGACCCAACTTGTTGCATTTGAACAGGCTTCAAGATGGCTTCCATATCAACACAGGTTTCTAAATTTGCCATTTTTTCAAAACCTTCAACATACTCATGTTCATAAGGGCCCTATTTGTTCATCAATATTATTTTAGATATGACCTCATGTGGATCATATCTTCCCCCTTGTAGCTGTGAAAATACAAACTCCTTGAGTTTGGCCTGGATTTGAGATAATCAAGATCTAGTTTTTACAATAAAGGGTCCTATGACGAACACAAATTTGAGGTTGGATGCTTTGTATAGTTTTAGGAAATGTTCTATCTTTCATATGATTCTTTTCTTGATGAAATCCAGGGAAAATACTCTAGGTGTCAGAAAAATAGGAAGAAGCGAAGGGGCCTCTTGAAAACATATACCCAAATTACTATAGAATGCATGAACAACACCCAATCTCCCACTCTGTTTCCTGGATTTGTCTACAAATAAATTTTTATGTCCTCCAGGACTCTTGGCAGGCTGGTGTTGAAGATTAGGATGTAAGCTCTGAACATGATCTTGTTGATAAAAATGAGAATTGTGATTCTTTTGCATTTGGTTGAGATGAATGTTGCTTTGGGGAACTCTTTCTTGTTTGTCTCCAGGAACATTTTCAGCAAGTATTTGTAATACTTGAAGTGCCTTAGTGACTGGAATTTCACTAGTTGTTTGTGTACATTATCATCTATGAACTTATCAAGGCTCATGCAAATTGACTGACTAGACTCTGACTGAAAAATGCTAACAAAAAACATAACATGACCTCGACTACATATCTACCATTTTCCAAACCTAAAATCTGAATCAATATGGAACAAACCCACTGGATTTCAATAACCATGACATTTACATTCATTGGAAAGGACATACTCTCATAAATATGTTTAGGTTTCACAATTTTCTACAAAATTAGGTTTTTGATTTTAGAGGGACATTCTCGGTAAACCATGATTAGATTTTCCTCCTCAAACGGTTCATAAACTATAGAGGGGGAATCTATTATGCCTAGGGCGTATCGAATTGATGGACTATCTACTTTACATAAGACATCAGACCCTAGTTTATTTAAGACGACTTTATCTTCTTGTGATTATTTCTCTGTACACCAACCTATGAATTCTAGGAAAGGGGATGCGACCTCGACAGCGTAAGGGAATATGGAGGCCTAGAATGCTTCAAGAAAGGTTATATGTTTCTATACATTATCCGACAGATTATCTCTAGACACGGAGATGGGTGAGATGGTTATTTCAGTGTCGAACACATCTGAATCTATGTCAATTAGGGATTCTTTGTTCGATGTAGGATCTTTCTCTTCTATAGACATAATGATAGGGTCCATGGCGACTATGAAAAATAATCATGAATGAGCAGAAAATGTGTGAGTTTGGTGCACTATTGAGCTTTAGTTTTATTGGAACAGTTGTGCCAACTTCCAACGTTCCAA
The DNA here is from genome assembly GCA_032191745.1 of Picea mariana. NCBI lineage: Eukaryota > Viridiplantae > Streptophyta > Pinopsida > Pinales > Pinaceae > Picea > Picea mariana. The sequence continues at coordinate 774,863 of JASDQU010099718.1, read as the reverse complement.
TGATTTGAAAAAACATAAAATAATGACAAGGGTCCACCCCTTTATATTCACTTTTCCGATTTTTGAGGGCGAGGAAAAGTGGTTTGGGGTGTTGGAAAATGTTTAATAGGTAGCATATGCTTGTCATTGATGGAAAGTACAAACAGTGAATATGGCATGAGTATAGGAAGAATGTAACAGATGGGCATTAGAAGTAGTTTGGGAAGATGCTGCAGAGCAAGCTCGATAAGATCAGAAGAGATAGTGCAGAGGATGGTTGGCATGCTTTATAGGCAGTATGCACTTGTCATTGATGGCAAGATCAGAGTGTGCATCGATGGAAAAACAGGAACAAAGTAAGCTCAGGAGGAATTAGCGCAGAGTCGAATGCAGTGCGTAGGTGTGCACCAGGGATGAGGTTAAATCATGGCTAAAGCTCAAGGGAGATAGCGTACTTAGGATCACAGGCGGATCAAAGGTTGAGGCCTTTGACATTTAGAAATTCTTCCAAGTAGGGAGGATGTGTAAGCTTGGAGGAGAAGCATCAATGATCATTGGATCCCATCACGAATTCCTGATGACTGTTAGATCTCAATGTAGACAAGAGGAGCACGCAGATATGGAGGATAGATCTCGGGCGTTAGATCTGAGCACAGGGTCCGACCACCATTGGATCAAGGAGAACCTACACATTATTTAAAGTACAAGGAGTAGAGGGCTCACAAAATCCCGAAAGAAGGAGGACCGTCCATCTTCAGGAAGGACACGTGGACATAGATCAACATTTCGCTGGCTGGAGAGTCAAAGGAACGGGGTTCCCTAACCTCTCGAAATCACGATATGCGAAATCACGACTTAACCACAGCCGTCAGATCAAGATGTGATATGCACCATTGATCCAACTACATTTCAGAGTTTCGTGGATCGAGAGTTGAAGATTTCAAAGAATAATAACCACAGGAATCCTGAAATAGCGATATGCGATATTGCGATTTAATCACAGCCTTCAGATCAAGATGTGATCTGGACCGTCGATCCAAATCACGTCAACAAACCATGTCAACTAGGAACACGTGGCACAACTAGGTAATGACAAGTGTTAGACTGATTCAACATTTCAAGCACATGCAACTCACGAATTAGGGTGACACGTGGCAGGTATTCGACACGTGTGACGTCAACAGGTTTACACTATTTCGGAGTTTCGGAAATCAAGAGATAGAGATGTCAAGAAACTCTCAGCATCAGGAGTCTCGAAATGATGAATTGTGAAACATCGAAATCTCGTCAACCGTCCATCTCTGGGGGTTATCTGGACCATTGATCCGACTCCCTTTTGGAGTTTCATGGATCGGGAGTTGGAAGCATCAAGAACATTCACCACAGGAATGTCGAAATCGTGATATGCGAAATCGTGAAATGATCTGAGCCGTTATATCAAGTGTTGATCAGGACCGTTGATCCCATGCCATTTTGGGGTTTTGGGAATCACGACTTGGAGAGTCGAGATGCCTGATCTCCAGACTCACGAAATGCGAAATCACGAAAGTGCCTTATGCATAAAGCTGTGGTCACATCCCTTGGTCACATCAGCGAGAGATGGAGGAAAGAGCTAGAGAAACCAAGCTCATTTTCTGGGATCGCGACTGGGAATGTCAAGATGCATGGTCACATGAATGCCAAAATTATGAAATGAATGCAAGATCCCATGGAATCAATCCAATGGTGCAGGTAAATTTGAACAAGATCAGAGGGCTACAGTAGCACGACATAGTTTAACTGCCAGAAACCACTGATGGTTTCTACCAGAGGACTCAAAGACACTTCTTTGTGATCGCCAGAGGAGATGAAGGGTCTCTATGCTTTACCCAGTGAAGGAAGATGATTCTCAGAGAGATTGACAGAAGGATGAGCGTTGAAGTCTGTAACTGAAATAGAAGGCATAAGCTCGACTATGCTAAAGAAGACAAGGAGTCTCAACTGCTAGAGAGGTTGAGGAATCTCAATAGAACACCCAGTGATGTTGGGCACCTGGTGGGAACCACCAGAGAAGCTGAAGAGTCACGATGATGATTAGACAGTGCACTCAAAGTTGTAGAGGAATTTGACGTGGAGTAAGCATGCCAAGGCATTGCAAATATTGCATGCACAAAGTCAACAAAGACTATAAGAATGCGGAACAAACAAGACATAAGGGTGGTCATTGCGCAGGAGCATTTAGAGGTGGAAAAGGAGGTAGAACATAGGAGAAGAAATGCACAGTTGAGGAATGGTGCATTGAAGGGATATGCAGCTTAGAGCATAAGAGGCAGAAGAGAAGAAAGTGCTAGAGGCGTGCAAAAGACATTGATGCAGACAGAGTAGAGTAGTGTAACAGAACAGTGACAAGGCTGGTAAGCCATTGAATAATTTTATATCACTGTAATAAGTTTCAATAACAAAGAGTTTATTGTTCAGGGTGGTTGGGAGGTGCTAGGGAGGACTGGTGTCCTCAAAGGTTCAAGTGGGTGCTTGAACACAGGGAGTTGGTGCTTCCTTCTAGTTGGTGCTAGAGAAACCAGGGAGTTGGTGCTTCCTTCTAGTTGGTGCTAGAGAAACCAGGGAGTT
>JASDQU010099718.1:752573-763829 GCA_032191745.1 Picea mariana | reverse complement strand
AAAAAGAGGTTTTACCCTGTATGGGTTTCCTCGGAAATTATCTGTCTCTGTCTTTCTCATATATGTGACTAATGCTGAACGTGCCTTTGTTTATTTCTCTGCATTTTATGATCATCATTGAGTGCCTTGTAAAGATTTCAAAAGAAGCATAATTGTTTAAGCACGGTAACAACTGATTCACCCCCCCCCCTCTCAGTTGTCCAACATGGGGTGGACTTCTTATCGCCCCATAGTTCACCTTGTGGCAGCACATGGTCCCGAGATGAAACCACGATTTTATTTTCGGCTCGCTTTCAAGAATTAACCTTCACGCTAGTTCTTCACTCGAAATGACCCTTGATCGTTGATCTGCAATGCCCGTGATCTGTGACCCCTCGGGTCCCATCAACTCCGCACTTGCGCTAGAATTTTCCTTCTTCCACTATATATGGCCATGTTCTCTAGTTTATCATGCCTCTATATCATTGTACCATCTCGCTAAGTCCTGAAACTGGATTTCATATAGAAACTGTTATAGTGATAACACCTCACACATTAGATTCCAACTTAATCATTGCACGTTCCTAGTAGATTATCTAGTGCACCATCACTCTGAATGTAAACAAGTATGCTACTATATGGTGGATGATCTAAAATGGACTTGATGGGTATGCCTCTATTGAAGAAGAACAATGAATAAGCAACATATAAAATCTAGCATTCCATGTTTTCAAGGATTTTTTTCTCAATCAAACTAATTCTATATCTTATCATATCAAACACCCCCTTAGCCAAGGTCTTGGTCAAAATATATGTAACTTGAAATTTTGAAGGAACATTCTCAAGAAACATTTCTTCCTTTTGAATTGTCTTTAAAGAATTGACAATGGATACTGAAGTGCTTGGAGTAATCATGCAACAATGGATTCTTAGAGAGCCAAATACACCTTTGATTGTCATAGTAAACCACTATAGGCTTCCATAATCTCATTGGTCAACTCTATTATCAACTTGCAAAGCCATCTGGACTCACAAATAGAAAAAGAGGATGCCATTTACACTATCTTTCATGAATTGAGGTCAACTATCCACTTCTTCCTATTGAGCTATCCACATCAAGGAACATACTAGTTACCCAAAATCTGAATCTAAATTAGCTAATAATGTCAGATTGGGAACCATGGGAGTGGACAAGGGTTTGCAATCCAACATATGAAATCTCTTGAGAATATCTACTATATGTACTTCCCTTTTTCAAGGAAGAATTTACATGTACCTTGCCAAAAATCTAGACACATAAATTAATGCATAAGACCTACGTCTTCCATCTGAAATTCACAACCTAGCTCTTCCTTGCACCATAAAATGCACTTCTCACAAATTCATGTAAGGATTAGATCCTCTACATCCAAGACCAAGACAAGAAAAACATATTTATCAAACAAATAATAAAGATTAACATCTACAAAAATCTTGGAGATGCCCAAATTTCATAAGTACATCCTTGATTACAATGTAGTGGTGCATGCTTCAACTCATAAAGGGCCTTCTTCAACCTACAGACATGGGCATGTTTCCCATGCACCTCAAAATCCTTCAGCTAATTAATGCACACTTTCTCTTCAATCAAGGAATTAATAAACATTGTCTTTACATCTATCTAGTATAAGGGCCAACCAAAAACTACTGCTATACATGATGACTAAGGAAAAAGTGTCCCTAGAAACAAGAGTAAAATCCTTGTCATAGTTAATTCCCTCTCTTTGGGATAATCCTCTTTCTAGGAATTTGGTATTGTATTTCTCTATTCTCTCTTCAAGCACATGCATGATATCGAATAATGACCTAAAATCGATCAATGATTTCCACATTAGTCTTGACAGAAGATCCCAAAAATGATTGTTAGGATGGAGTTATACTCCTCTGTCATGAAATCCTACCATACCTATGCTACAACTACCTCCTCATAACTATAAGGCCCATTAGAAGTAATTTCGTCCAAAAATGAGTCTCCTAATGAAATTATAAAATAGCAATTCATGTGTGTCAAATCAAATCCATGTATGCAACATCACATTATCATACAAGCTAGGATAATATACAATTACGAGATGAGAGTTAAAATTAACATTGGGAAGTTTAGATTATTGTGCATTGACAATAAATGATAATAAATATCATAAAATAAATAGTTTCAATTAATATAGAATATGAAAACAAATTAAATAATATATCATTAATATATGATAATAGTATATAATATTAATTTATAATATAGTTCCCAGATGGGGTGAATGCCGAAAGGACAGTTTGAGACCACATGGAGCGACTATGGCGTGATGCAATGAGCACCACAAGCACGACACATGATGGAGGGAAGGTGTAGATGGCATGTAATCGATCATTTGATTAGCATGAAGAAGGTGATGGATGATGGTGTTGACAATTTGAGTGGTATGAGTATTCAATATGAGAATCATGGTTCACAACAGGGTTCTAGTACACAGTTCTGGGGCCTAAATGTGCCGAAGAATTTGGAAGGAGAAAGGAGTTGTATCAAGTGTTATTGTTTGAAGTGGGAAGAAGGTATGGACACCATTTTCACGATGAATCTTTGGTTTAGAAGATATGATAGGATGGTGATTTTAAAGGGCACACCAACAAACAAATAGAAAGCCTGCAAGACCCAATAGGAAACGACGAAGAGTCTTGGTTCATACTCACGACCTCTTGGTGTGGAAAAAGTGAATGTCCTAGTTTTTTATGGTGGGGATGGGTGGGGGGTGATTTGTCTCTATTTGGTTCTTGTTTATGATGGATCGACTTGGGAGTAGAAAAGGGAAAATTTGATGGGTGAATGACATGACAGGGAAGCCTCCACCTGTAGATTTCTCACCACCAATATGTAGGAAGAAAGAGAAGCTCGAGCGGCCATATATCTATTTTTTGAACTATGGTCAAAAGAGGAGAAGAGAGTAGTAGAAGAATTTGAAGGATGGGTGTTTGAGAAGAGAGGGCAATTCTCAGCCAAACAGGGCCTGAAAGAATTGGAATATTGGGTAGATGATCCTTTCACCTCTAGGACTAGGGACAAAAAATATTTCAGAATTTTAGAAACCTAATGGATTTTTAGATCCATGGTGGGACAAGGGATGCACATGACAAAGAGTGACTAAGAAGATATCCTCCATGCAATTCACATTTTAGAGGGAAAGTTTGAGTTGTTTTGCAAATCCCATTTTGGCATTAGGTTCAAGGTGTCATCGACTTCTTGGGAACCTAGTAAGAAGACATAAAATAGTTCTCTCCACGTATGTTTGTGATGCATATTTAGGAGTAGAATGAACTAATTAACAGACTGAATACAATAAACACAGAGATATGAAGAATAACACAGATATCGAGTGAACATTATCTTTTATTGAATAATGAAATAGGTTGAAACTGTAAAACTACAAAACTTAAACACTTGCTCAAATGGTGGTAGCTATCTCTGAGAAGAGATGTGTGTTATAACCCTAATTTTCACCAGACATGCTTATCTGACATCAGGCCATCTCATATGACTTCTTTCAAAGCCAGTATTGAACACCTCTTCTTAAAAACACCCTTTTTAAAGGCCCACGTGCCCTGCTCTACTACAACCTGTGTGTACACTCTAGCTGACTCACTACAGCTCATGTGTACCTACAAAAGCACAAAAAAAGGAAAGTTGTTGATGGAACACATAGCTTTGGGTAAGTTAACTAAAACTTTCAGCTATGCATGGCCGTTCATTCGACCAAATACCTAGCTCCTTCTAGCCTATAAAAGAAGGGGTAAGGGTCCCATTTGAAAGGAGGAAATCATAGTAAAGAAACTATACCCAATTGAGCACTCCCCTTGTCCCAACCTTTAGTCTTCCTTATGTAAAGATAAATATAGAGAAAAGAAGTTGGAGGACAGTTGAAGAGGAGCCCAGGACCAATTTCGAGGAGCAGTGCCGAACACATATTGTAAGTTTACTCTTGTGAAGATTAATACAAAAAATGAATACTTTTCCCATCTCACCATATCATGTGTTCGAGTTGAATGTTTATTTTATGATATTGTCACAAATAACCCAACAATTAGTATATGAAATACATGTTAGCAGATTTTTCTTTGTCCATGTGTGAATGCAGGTCAGCTTCAGGAGGAGGCTCACAATCAAAAAGAGAGTGAAAGCAAAGGGATCGACATCAAATGAAGGACTTACGGTAGAGTTACCGAATCTCATTTACACCTTTTTATTGCATGAATGTGGGGTTTTGTGTTGGGAGAATAGGAAAGAGTAGAAGCCTTTGAAATGGTCATTTTTTGCATGCATGATTAGAGTTCTTAAATGCTAAGTTTGTAGGAGGGATTCCCACCCACAACAATGTGGCTACTACGCACATCCATATAAATAGAATGAATTACAATGAGGCTCTATAGGCCTTTTTGATATTAGTCATGAATTCCAAAACTGTAGACATCCAAAAGCCTAACCCTAGGATGTAAAATGCCAAAATTCATGTGGGCCCCTATGGGTAAGTTGGTACCTCTACTTCCCAGGGTCATAAATTTTTCATGCGACCTCCATTTTAGGCGTGTGATAACCCATTGGAAAGGTCATTTAGAGAAATAGACATTACGTCGTTAAAATTTGACTTTGTCTATAGTTTGATTATGGCGATGTAAAAAAACACTATTTAGGCATCCAAAGTGGCTCTGGAAGTACAACAAGATGTGTTGACATCAAAACATACAAAATAATCTAGTTGGATTAGGTGAGAGGCCACTAATATCCACCTGGAAGATGTGTAGGGTTTAGAAAACCCTAGAAGTGTAGAACCCACAATTACAAAGTAGTACAAAAGAATGTGCTAAACTAAAAATTGACAAGAGGAGCTAGTTGGAATAGGTGGGTGGCCACCAATAGCCAACTGGATCAATCCTCCTTCCTTATTAAGAAATGGTATCCATTGCATTGAGTTCCCCCATCAAGTGAGAAAAATTATACTGGATTTGGCCCCAGGTGAGCCACTTGCCTTAGTGTAGTAGTTACCCTTCCTTGGCAACCCGATAAAGATGGATCCTCTGCTGGTGAGTTCCCTTGACCTATGTTTCCACTATCTGATCAGTGGATGCTTGTTCCCTGTAGTTGGGGTTGAGCTCTGTGGGTGTCAAAGTTTTTGTGATATCTGAGGTGTCCAATAATGGGGGAAAATATGGTCGAAGGAGGTCCACATTGAACATTGGGTGCAGGCCAAGGAAGGGTGGAGTGTTGATCTCAAAATCATTGCTACCCACAACCTTGGTGATAGCGTAAGTCTCATAGCAAAGTGGGCATAGCTTTCGATGGGGCCCTGTGAGATGCTCCTTATGCAAAAGTAAACATAATTTGTCGCCAACCCGAAACTGCTGTGGTAGCCTGTGTTGATCATGGAGTTTCTTGTACTTAACATTGGATTTCTGAAAAATCTCCTAGACTTGTTGGCGGATGTGTTGAATCTTCTCAATGAATTTGGTGGATTTTTAAATCACAGACTGATCATGGGAAGCGTTTGTCTAGGTGGTGGAAAGAGGAGGTGCAACATCAATGGGTCCCAAGGGTTGGAATTCTAGACCCACCTAAAATGTGATATGGTTAGTGGAGCTATGGAGAGCCCTGTTGTAACTATGATGAACATAGGGGAGACTCTCGTCCCATGTACATAAATGATTAGAATTTTACATGTACAAGATGTGCATAATCATATGATTGACGATCTCTGTTTGGATGTTTGTTTGGGGGTGGAAAGAAATGGATTTTGTGAGCTTGGTTTCCAACAGTGACCAGAGACTCGGCCAAAATTTGCTGAGGAAGTTGTTGTCCCAGTCAGAGATGATGGTCTATGGTATCCCAAAGTGGAACCACACTCATTCAAATAATATCTTAGCAGTATATGTTGTTGTGATATTCTTCTTGCAGGTCTTTGAAAACCAATCAACGACCACAAATACATAGTCATTTCCTTTCTTGGTGGAAGGAAGGCCAGACATGTAATCCATTGAGATGGATTCCTAAGGATTCTTTTGAGTAGGAAGATGGGTGTATAAGCCTTTCTTGTTGATGGTTGGCTTGGAAATGACACAGGAAGTGCAAGATATGATATACTTGCTGACGTCTTGTCTAAGTTTTGGCCAATAAATTTTTTTTCTGAAGAATGACCACGTTTTTCTCCACACCAAAATGTCCTTCCATCTGACTATAGTGGGATTCCAAAATCATCTTTGCACGCTTGGTTGTAGGAACACAAATATGTCCCAGGTGGCATAAGATTCTGTCTTGAATGTGAAAATTGGTGACAATCACACCTGTACCCAAGATATGATAGATGGTGGTGAAGTCCAGATATTGCTGATAAAGTTCAAGCCACTCAAATGCTTCATGTCCACAGGAATGGAGCACAATGGTGAGTGCAGCCACAGGAGGTTGACTAAGGCAACCAACGACATGATTTGAGATACCTGAATTATACTTGATGTTGATATGGAACTGGTGTAGGTAGGTGGACCACTTTTGATGGTGGTCATTCTACAATTCTTCTTGTGTCTATATGAACTGCAAAGGCTTGTGATCAATGTGTATGATTGTCTCTTTTCCCAAAATGTAATGTTTCCATTGACGACATGATTGTACAATGGAATACATTTCCTTTTCATAGGTGGGGTATTTCAAGACAGTATTTGAGAGTGTCTCACTACGGTATGCCATAGGATGATCTTGCTGAGTGAGAAATGTGTCCACAACATAGTTAGATGGATTTGTCTCAATATTGAATGGTTGTTGCAGATCGAGCAAGGAGAGTACTAGAGTTGAGAACAAGCAATCCTTTAGATCATCGAATTCTCATTGTTGTTCATTCCCCCACAAGAACTTGGCCCTACCACCTCCCTTGGTAACCTAGCTGAGGGCCCATGCAATATGGGAGAATCCCAACATGAACCATCAATAGAAGTTAGCTAGTCCCAAGAAGCTATAAATCTCGGTCAGTGTATTTAGGGATGGTCAGTAATGGATAACTTGGATCTTAGACAGATCAACATGTATCCCATGATAATACCCAATTTAGCCAAGTATTGGACCCAGTTCATGCCAAAAGAGCATTTTTCCAAGTTGGCATATAGCTTGTGTTCCCATAGAGTGCTCAAAACCTACTGAATATGTTGCATGTGCTCCTCCCACGTTCTGTTGATGATCAGGGGATCAAATTTTGTTCAATTTTCAAAGTGCTCAGAATGCGACAAAAACAGTTCCATTGCGTCCGTCTCATCTTCCTGATTCCGGTGGTATATTTACTTTCGCAAATGGAGTTCGTATGGAGGAGATATAGCGATCTGTCCGCCAAGCCAAACAGGTAAAAATTTGGGATGCTGACTGTACCTGTCCGTACAGTCCGTACGGCCACGTGGAGGGCCGTACCATCATGATGATGTGGAAAAGGGAAGACATGGCACATTTGTATTGGACGGTTGTCAGTGAATTGGGTGTTGACACATGTCCCTTCATTTTTGATTAATTTGGTTATGTTTAAAATGTTATGGAGGCCGCGGGGTTTGACCCCCGGACCTCCCCCAACTATAGTGACTTATAACTCTCCGCTAACCAAAGTTCCACTGTTTGCGCCTTGTTAACTATACCATAAAGAATGTATTTATGTTTAAATTTATGCCAACGGGAAAAGGAGGGTCAGGCCGGGGCTGAGCCCCAATCCGTGGACGTATTACAACACATATGACCCATATATATATTGGCCCGAATGTTGGCGCGCGCGCGCATTCATTTATATTTTATATTGTATTGCAATACATTGCAATTGCAATGTATTTTTTATATATGTTATGTGTTAGCGTGGGGTTTTGAACCTTTAACACAAGTTTAATATGCGCGCGGTTGTGGTAATACGTTTTGTATTCGCGCGGGAGTTACAATTCGTTTGCACGGTTTTCAAACGGTCAAACTACTTTTATGCCCAGTCTATTGTCGCATGCGCCATATGGCCCAGTGCCGAGGCGGTTAGGGGCTGGAGGCACCCTAAACGTTCTACGGTTTGTACCGGTGCGTGGTTGCGTACGGGTCTTGGTTTTTCCGCTTTAAAGAGCGTGTGTGCTAGGTTTGAAGCACAAGGGTGCGAATTATAGAACCAGAGACAACATAGTTGAAGGGGGAGACTTCAAGGAGGCTATCTTCTTCATTTTTCGACCATTTCAAGTGCCGAAATAGCCCAGACATGGGTTTTGGGACGTTGCGGAGCCATTGGAGCAGTCAGTTTGTCAATTTGATCATTGTAAGGCATGTTTTTAAGCACTTTGAGCAATTTAATATAAAAGATCCATTTGGAGGCTGGACCAGGAGATGTAGCCCGGAGTGGGGTGAACTCCTTTATCAAGTTGTTGTGTTTATGTTTGATGTTCAATGATTTATGCTGTTGTCTATGTGTATTTCTACATAAGTAATCATTTATTATGTGTTGCAAATTGATCCTCTTTCTTTAAACACATAACATTTCACTTGCAATTAATTTAATCAAGTTTATCAAGTCTTCTTCATTTTTAGATCAAGTTGGTATCAGAGCACTGGTTTTGAAGACTTGATTGTTTGCAAGTTTTGTTTCTGATGCTCACAAGGTTGAAACTCACATGAGGAGAAGGTCAACTTGTGGAGCCAAGTTCTTATCCGAGGAGGAGGAAGCAGTTTTGTTCACCGCAAGTTGCAGAGAGACATTCACCAAGCATGGCACATGCAGAAAGTCATGAACGTGTTCCGGATGAAGAAGAAGATCTCAGGCAGACTCTCATGCATATGAGAGATATGATGAAGATTTTGTTATAATGGAACATAATGTCACAGGGTAAAGGCTCTAACCCTTCAATGCATAAGGGAGGCGGTGGTGACAAGACTCCAGACAAAGATGGAGGGAATGGTGCATCTCCACCATTTTCTCCTCCTCCATCATCTTCTACCAGTTCGAAGAATCTTCCCCATTCTCCAAAGGGGCATGGTAAAACTCCTTCGCAAATTCCTTCATTAAAGTTTGATATAAAATTTGATTTGCCAATTTATAATGGAGAAGTTAATGCTGAAAAGTTAGATAACTGGATAAGGCAAATTGAAGTTTATTCTAGAATACAAAAGATTCAAGATTATGAAACAAAAATTCATTTAGCTTCATTAAGATTAGATGGCTCAGCACTTATTTGGTGGGAATCTAAGACACAAGAAGAAATTAAAAAGAATTGAAATTTTTTTCTTTCATGGAATGACTTCATAATAGCAATTATATCCATTAGCTTATAAACAAAAGGCAACCATGGAATGGCAGAATTTTAGACAAGCAAAAGGACAGAATGTACAAAGTTTTACTCAAGAGTTTAGGAGACGAGCTTTGGTTTTGGGAGTTGATTTGTCTTCACAACAAACATTTCTCAAATATATTGGTGCTTTGCATAGTTATTTGAGGCATACTATACTTATGTTTAACCCCACAAATCTAGATGAAGTTTGTGTACAGGCTACTCATTTGGAGGCAAGGGGAAATAAGGATACACATGAAGGTTTCAAAAAGACATACAGCCAGGGAGACAAAGGGAAGAAGAAATTCAAAGGCAAAGGCAGAAAGAATGCTACCGTGAAGAAGGAGGGATAAAAGTTCACATGTAAACATTGTTCAAAGGATGGCCATGATGAAGACCACTATTGGAAGCTTCATTTGGAGTGCAGACCCAAGAAGTTTGGCAACAACAACAAAGGGAAGTCAAAGACGGTTGCGAATGTTGTACAAGATTTGGGTTCGGATTCTGGTGATGAGACGAAGATCACAGCGATGAGTTACCAAGGTAATAATTATGTTGCAAGTACTAGCTCTTCAAGGAATGCAAATGTCAATGTAACTCAACAGGAGAAAACAAGAATTGAAATTTTTTATATAAGGGTCATTTCAAAACATACAAAGATTGATACATTGTTTGATTCGGGGTCACAAGCAAATCTTATTTCTGAAGAGACAGTTAAGAAACTTAAGTTGGAAACAAGCCCACATCCCAAGCCATACCCTCTTGGTTGGATATGTGATAATGCTAAGTTACAAGTAACCAGGAAGTGTAAACTTAGGTTCTCTATAACTACTAATTTTGTTGATGAAGTAGAGTTGGATGTGATACCGTTGGATATATGTGGCATTGTTTTGGGAAGTCCTTATTTGTATGATAGGAAAGCTATATTCTATCGGCAGGACAACAAGTATCATTTGTTTAAGGATGAAGTTCAGTATGTTGTCAGAGCTCACACTAAGAAAATGAACTTATCAGTCATTAATGCAGGGCAAATGAAGAGATTAGTTAATGCAATCAAAAACTTTGTTCTCTTAATGATCAAACCTAAAAATGATGTTGAGAATGAAGCTTTTCAAGGTTGTTATTCTAAGTTAAAATCAAGTATGTTTGAAGTTGTTAATCAATATGACGATATGTTTAAAGAACCTAAGGGATTGCCTCCGAAAAGAGGAATCCAACATGAAATTCAGTTACAACAAGATTGTCCACTTCCTAATATTGGTATGTATAGAATGTCAGTTATGGAAAATACTGAGATTAAAAAACAAATTCAGGAGTTGTTAGACAAAGGGGTAATTGTGCCGAGTTCTTCGCCATGTGGTTCTTCAATTGTTTTGGTTCCAAAGAAGGATGGAACATGGTGAATGTGTGTTGATTTCAGGGCTTTGAACAAGGTAACAATTAAAAATCGTTATCCTCTTCCACGAATTGATGATTTACTAGATCAACTAAAAGATGCAAAATATTTCACTAAGTTAGATTTAAGAAGTGGTTATCATCAGATTAGAATCGCTGAAGGCAATACATGGAAGACAGCTTTTAAGACTAAGCAAGGTTTGTTTGAATGGATGGTGATGCCTTTCGGACTTTGCAATGCACCTGCTACTTTTATGCGAGTGATGAATGATGTCTTAAGGCCTTTTCTGGATGATTTTTTTATTGTCTACTTAGATGATATTTTTATTTTCAGTAAATCTCGTGAAGAGCATATTGAATATGTGAAGAAAGTTTTGGATGTTTTGAGGAAAGAACAGTTGTTTTTGAAGTTGTCCAAATGTGAATTTGGTAAAACTTCGCTTATCTACTTAGGTCATATTGTTGGTGGAGGTGAATTAAAAATTGATCCTTCAAAAGTTAAAGTTATTTTGGAATGGTCCAGACCCAGCAATGTGACAGAGG
>JASDQU010099718.1:741102-752523 GCA_032191745.1 Picea mariana | reverse complement strand
GAAAGAACAGTTGTTTTTGAAGTTGTCCAAATGTGAATTTGGTAAAACTTCGCTTATCTACTTAGGTCATATTGTTGGTGGAGGTGAATTAAAAATTGATCCTTCAAAAGTTAAAGTTATTTTGGAATGGTCCAGACCCAGCAATGTGACAGAGGTAAGGAGTTTTTTGGGAGCACCCCAATACTGGAGAAAGTTTATTGCTAAATTTTCATCCATTGTAGCTCCACTACATGCTGTGACAAGTGTCAAGCAGGGTTTTCAATGGGGAGGCAAGCAATAGCAAGCGTTTGATACTTTGAAAGAAAAGATCAGTTCAGTGCCGGTTCTTGCACTTCCGAATTTACAACAACCTTTTGAAATTCAAACAGATGCAAGTCATTATGCGATGGGAGCAGTTTTGCTTCAGTATGGTAAGCAAATTTGTTTTCATTCTGAGACATTTAATGGTGCTGTGATTAATTATCCAACTTATGATAAAGAATTATATGCATTGGTTCAAAGTGTTAAGAAATGGAAGCATTATTTGTTGGGAAAAGAAACCATTATTCACACAGATCATCAACCTTTGCAATATTTACAATCACAGTCAAAGCTTCAGCAAGCTAGGCACTTCAGATGGATGGGATTTCTTCAACAGTTTCATTTGGTTATTAAGTATAAAAAGGGTGTTTTTAACAAAGTAGTTGATATGCTGTCCAGGCCTATTGTTAGTTCTTCAGTTATTCTTAAGCAGAGTCCTATAATGCATGAAAGTTATGTGGAACAGTGTGCTTTAGATGTTGAATTTAAGGATGTGTATGAAACTTTGTGCCACTCTAACCATGTTGAAGAATTGGATTATCATTTGCATAATAATCTCTTGTATCATCTTGGCAAGTTGTGTATTCCACAGGGAGAAAGAATCAACATTATAAGAGAAGCACATTCTTCTCTTATTGCTGGTCATTTTGGTGTTGGCAAGATAGTGGCAAATTTGCAAAGATTTTGTTACTGGCCTAAGATGAATGAAAGTGTTTCGCGATATGTTCGGGGATGTTCGTTGTGTGCTACAAGTAAACCAAGTAATCGAAAGTTGGGCTTGTACACTCCACTTCTAGTTCCTTCTCGACCATGGGAAAGTATTTCCATGGATTTTGTTGGTGGTTTGCCTATGTCGAGAAGAGGTCATGATTATATTTATGTTGTGGTTGATTGTTTTAGCAAGATGTGTATTTTGATTCCTTGTACTAAGCAGGTAACAGCAGAATAGACGACACAGTTGTTTTTTCAAAATGTTTGGGTGCATTTTGGTTTTCCCAAGTCCATCATTTCTGATCAGGATTCTCGATTTGTTGGAAGTTTTTGGTCGAGTTTGTGGGAACTCATGGACACCAAGTTGAAAAAGAGCACAACTTTTCATCTGCAAACAGATGGTCAGACACAGGTGGTGAATCGTACAGTGGTGCATCTTCTTCGTGCATATTGCAGCAAGCATCCTAAGCTTTGGGATGAACATTTACACTACGTTCAACATGCGTACAATCGAGCTAAACACTCTTCGACTCAGATGTCGCCATTTGAGACATGTTTTGGCTATTTGCCCAAGTCACCTTTAGATTTCATCTTTGGGAAAGATATTGCTGTTGATGGGCAATATGATATTGATCGGGTAGAGAAGTTCATTGAACAAATTCAGTTGATACATCAGGTGGTGCAAGAGCAGTTGGAAAAGAGTCAGGCCAAGTACAAAGTGAGACATGACAAGCATCGTGTTGATCACAGTTTTGAAGTTGGTGATGAAGTGTGGCTTTGCATCAGCAAGGAGAGGCTTAAAGGAGAAGGTAAAAAGTTGAAACCAATTCGATATGGTCCCTTCAAAATTATCGACAAAGTTGGTAATAATGCTTTTCGTTTAGATTTGCCTCCATATATGCAGATGTATGCAGTTGTTAATGTTGAGAATTTGAAGTTGTATGAGACTCCGTTGATTGATGATCAAGGAGAGCATGTTCATATTCCTTCCATAGATGATTTTTCTCCAGAGTATCTAACAAAACTGCAGGAAGACACCATACTTGACAGGAGGATGAGAACTTCGAAGCGAGGAAATGTGGAGTATTTGCGAGTTGGTCTTAAAGGGATGAATCCAAGCAAGGCCAAGTGGATTGAGGTTGGAAGGGTGAGGGAATTATACCCTCATCTTCACATAGACTGAGATAGTCTTTTGGAGGTCCAAAATCTTCCCAATGGGGAGGTGTGATCAGGGGATCAAATTTTGCTCAATTTTCAAAGTGCTTGGAATGCGACGAAAATAGTGCCATTGCGCCCGTCTCATCTTCCTGATTTCGGTGGTATATTTACTTTTGCAAATGGAGTCCGTATGGAGGATATATCGCGATCTGTCCGCCAAGACAAACAGGTAAAAATTTGGGATGCTGACTGTACCTGTCCGTACAGTCCATACGGCCACGTGGAGGGTCGTACCATCATGATGACATGGCAGAGGGAAGACACGGTGCATTTGTATTGGATGGTTGTCAGCGAATCAGGTGTTGACACGTCTCCCTTCATTTTTGATTAATTTGGTTATGTTTAAAATGTTATGGAGGCTGCGGGGTTTGACCCCCGGACCTCCCCCAACTATAGCGACTTATAACTCTCCGCTAACCAAAGTTCCACTGTTTGCGCCTTGTTAACTATACCATAAAGAATGTATTTATGTTTAAATTTATGCCAATGGGAAAAGGGGGGTCGGGCCGGGGCTTAGCCCCGACCCGTGGACGCATTACAACACATATGACCCATATATATATTGGCTCGAATGTTGGTGCGCGCGCGCATTCATTTATATTGTATATTGTATTGCAATACATTGCAATTGAAATGTATTTGTTATATATGTTATGTGTTAGCGCGGGGTTTTGAACCTTTAACACAAGTTTAATATGCGTGCGGTTGTGGTAATACGTTTTGTATTCACGCGGGAGTTACAATTCATTTGCACGGTTTTCAAACGGTCAAACTACTTTTATGCCCAGTCTATGGGCGCATGCGCCATATGACCCAGTGCTGAGGTGGTTAGGGGATGGAGGCACCCTAACCGTTCTACAGTTTGTACCGGTGCGCGGTTGCATATGAGTCTTGGTTTTTCCGCTTTAAAGAGCGTGTGTGCTAGCTTTGAAGCACAAGGGTACGAATTGTAGAACCAGAGACAACATAGTTGAAGGGGGAGACTTCAAGGAGGCTATCTTCTTCATTTTTCGACCGTTTCAGGTGCCGAAAGAGCCCAGACAGGGGTTTTGGGACGTTGCAGAGCCATTGGAGTAGTCAGTTTGTCAATTTGAGAATTGTAAGGCATTTTTTTAAGCACTTTGAGCAATTTAATATAAAATATCCATTTGGAGGCTGGACCAGGAGATGTAGCCCGGAGTGGGGTGAACTCCTTTATCAAGTTGTTGTGTTTATGTCTAATGTTCAATGATTTATGATGCTGTCTATGTGTATTTCTACATAAGTAATCCTTTATTATGTGTTGCAAATTGATCCTGTTGCTTTAAACACATAACATTTCACTTGCAATTAATTTAATCAAGTTTATCAAGTCTTATTCATTTTTAGATCAGTTGAAGATGAGGATTTCATCCAAATATACCACCATAAAGGAATTAGTGAAGGGTCTCAATACATCATTCATCAACCTCATGAAAGTGGTTGGTGCATTTGTTAAGCCAAAGGGCATGGCTATCCATTCGAAGAGACCTTCTTTATATTTGAAGGCTCTCTTCGATACATCAGTTGGTTCGATGGGAACCTGGTGGTATCTAAGATTTAGGTCAACCTTGATGAAGAAAATTTCCCCATTGAGTTAGTCAAAAAGGTCATCAATCCTAGGAATGGGGTACCAGTTCCTGAGTATGATTTTGTTCAAGGCTCTGTAATCAATGCAGAGTCTCCAAGTCCCATCCTTCTTCTACACCAGTACAATCGGGATTTTGCAAGGGAAGGAGCTAGGTTTGATTTTACCCTTTTGAAGAAGCTCTTGGATCTGACACTTGATTTCTTCATTTTCCATCAGCGAGTGATGATAGACTGGTCCATTAGGTAGAGTTGCACCATAGGTCAGATCAATTGGATGCTTGACTTGGCAGTGTGTCGATAACCCTATAGGTGAGGAGAATATGTATCTATATTCTTCCATGATCCCATCCACTTGCTTCTACTGCAAAGAGAGGATCTATGTAGAGGCTACGGATGTGGCGACAACCTTCTTCTTACTATGAGAATGGATCACAAAGAAGATGAACTTCCTTGTCTATGAGATGACAAGGTAGTTCTTTCAGATTCATCGCATCAATTTTTTGTTCGACGTTTGGTTCGCATCTTAAAACTCTTCCTGATGATGGACCAGATTTTTTTGGTCCAAAACATCTAATAAAAAAATAATGCGATCAATCCAAAAGAACTATCTTATCATAACACCCATCACAAAAGTATTAGAACTGAAATACTATGAGATGAACTTAGTGCATTTCTTAGCAGAGATTAAAGAAATAGCAGTAGGCGGCGCTAACTCTGGTATCTTGTACAATTGTCTACCCCAAGTAATAATAAAACTGTGGGGTCTAGAATCATACACAACATGATGCTTCCACAAATATGGTTTTCCTAAAAGAACATCACAAACTTCAAGGGGAGCGATGTCACATAGTACCTCATCTTTGAAAGGCTTGATGTCGTAGGGCAGACGACATTGTTGGCTAACACAAAGATCTCTTCCTTGGCGAAGCCAGCCGATGTTGTAGGGATGCAAGTGCAGTGTCATTGGCGGGTCCAACCACTTGACAACCTCTACTGAAATCAAGTTCTTCTGACTATCTATAACACACCCATGAAGGGGAAATTTTTTTTTCTTTTGATTTTCTTAAAGGACAAGAACTCCATTCACGGTTCCTAATTTTGGAAGGTTAGAGGGTTAGTCTGATCTATTGGTCAAGGATCATTCTCAACCCTATTGAGTTGGAGCAGCTCTTTGATTCCCTATTGGGACATATATTTAAACAACCCAAAGGTCCTCTCTATGAAACTCTGCCTATGTGACTAAGCACGAAGCATGAGCTTCACCTCCACACGAATGAGGGCTACGACCACGCGCCTACATGAAAGTGTTTCGAGACTTTTCATTTTGGGACTTTGACATATGAGCTACCCCTAACTCCCCAATTCCCAAGTTCCGAAAGGGGTCTAATGACCATTAGCTCCCTCTACTCATGTGACCATTGCCATGACCACAGGCTTAACCTAAACGGCACGTCGCATTTTGTGACTTCAAGATTTTCGATGCAAGGTTCCCCAACCCCTCCAAATCCCAAGATTCGAAAGGGACTAATGTTCCCTAGATCCTCCCTTAATCTTACACCCATACGACCGGTCACTACGAATTGGGGTTTATTCTTCGAACTCATCGGGACTTCACGTTTTGTGTAGTTGGAACACAACCCAATGCCTATCTTTCGGAAACACGATCCCCGAACTCCCGATATCCCTTCACCCAAATCAACAGTCATGGCTCTCCTGTGATCAAATGGCTTAGATCAAATCGCAGGTTCAAGCCTCATGAGTTCACAAAACTCTACCCTTTGACTTCCTTTAGGAGCGAGTCAGTGAAACAATGATCCTTCACCACGTGTCCTCTTCCGGTGGATGGTTCAAATTACTTTGGGACTTTTAGTACTTTGATGAGTCGACTCTCTCGCCTATACAAGGGTTTGGATCGACGACCAAGGTAGCTCCCGAGGGATCCTGAGATCTACAGTCTCAGTCCCATCTCTCCTTGTCAATACTGAAGGGGTTGAGGTGTTAACACCTATGCTCCTCCTCTAGATCGATTGGTCCTGACAGACCTGGGATACTTCCGAAAGGATCTTGTCCATTCATCTACCAAACGAAAGGATGCTCCCTTTTGATAATTTGACTCGCTATCCTTTCTTAACTTGGGAAAAAAAAATCAATGTCTTATAGATTCGAGCTTCCGTGACTCCGAAACCTTTAAAAACTAACTCCTTCTTGCTCAGGGTTCCCAGACTCGAGTCACCTGAACCTTCATATCATTCTTGGAAAAATTATCCCTACTATTAGTCGGGTTTTTGGATAAGGGCTTGGTGCATTTCAAAGTCTCTAGGCTACTGACCTGAATGAAGTGCCTTCCTAACTTACCGAGTTAGGATCTATGACACCGGGGCAAGGTAAAGTCATGGGTTTGTCGTAGCGGTAGACATACCAAGGAGATTACTCTGACTTTGAGACATGATGCAATTCCCTGGGGAAGGTTCTTTCGAGGGATTAAACCAGAACATCATGAGAATCAGGAAGATGGGACGAGTCTTAGTGGAATGGACTCATGTTCCAAACTTACTCATTTTATACAGAAAACAACTGTGGTATATAAGTATACATATGCATTCATTATTTCGAATCTAAAACACCAGGAAATCATAGCATATAGGAACCATTTATGGTTGTATAAACATGAGCATGTATCCATGATATTCAATTCAAAGTGCAAGGCATAAAACACTTATCAAAACTGCAAGGTGTGATGCGGATGTTAAGAGGGGTGCTCGTTTCCACCCAACCATAGGCTTAGTCACTCCCAACAGATTTATCACTGGCCACCCCCAAGCTTAGACCAAGATGCTCTCATATTCATTCTCTTACTTCCAACTTAACAAAAGTTAGAGACGAAGGTTACTCTCCTTCTGCCTATATAGAAAAATAGACGAGGACAAAGGTTACTCTCCTTATCTTATGTTTAGAACTCC
This sequence comes from Picea mariana, assembly GCA_032191745.1. Classification (NCBI taxonomy): domain Eukaryota; kingdom Viridiplantae; phylum Streptophyta; class Pinopsida; order Pinales; family Pinaceae; genus Picea; species Picea mariana. The sequence continues at coordinate 745,726 of JASDQU010099718.1, read as the reverse complement.
ATATGATTCGAGAGCTTAGGTTATGCTATGTGATCTGTGCCACCTCTCTCTTCCCCCCCCCCATGTTTTCTTTCTTGCATTCCTCTGCAATATTGCGTGTGCTACACATTTTCCCATTCATGGTCAGGTCTGAGAGATTTTACAGATGGATAGTCCACCCCATCCCCTCAATAAATATTGAGGAGCCTCCCTACCTACCATCCTAATAAAAATTAATTCCTAGGTCAGAGAGTTGTTTTGGTCTTGAGAAAGTAAAAACCAGTATGGTATTGGTTCGCTAGAAGTTAATGAAACCATTCCAGGTCCCTTCTACCACATTTTCATTATCCATCATGGTCTCTTTTAGCACATCCCCTTCCCAGAAGTCATGCAACAGATGTTCATAACATAATTTACATTCATCGACCTTTTATACAAAGGTCCATCAAATCAAACATTCACACCTTTGAGTTTGCCATAGTTCTCGGGCCAATATAGTTATATTTACCGACTAGGGGAAATAGGGTTTTAAAATTCCCTCCCCCTTAAAGGAACATCATTCTTGATGTTCTATCTATCAACACGACGTGTATGTACATAAGTAAACAAAATCAGATATGCATATTTCATGGAATCTTCCATTTTCCACATAGCCTCATCTGGACCAAAGTTTTTCCACTGCACCTTGACCTGTGCAATGGTTCGATTCCTGAGTGGGGTTGCATTCCTGTCTATTATGCATTGAGGTTTTGGCAGGAATTATCCCTCTCGTTACACCTAGATTATAGACCAGTCAATTATATTTTTAGAATCATGTACATATTTCTTCAACAATGAATCATGGAAAATATTTGTGCTTTTACTTTGGGAGGGAGTGCTAGCCTATAGGATATAGGTTCCACTCTATTTAGAACTTCAAAGGGTCCACAATACCAAGGTTCCAACTTGGAAAAATCTCCCATCTTCAAGGAAATATTTCTATGCCTAACTTTGAGATAGACGTGGTCTCCGATCTTGAATTCTCTGGGGGTTCTTTTCTGTCGGTGTAACTTTTCTGTCTGTTCTGAGCAATTTTCAGATTTTTCTTTATCTGAATCACTTGTTGTTCCATTTATTTCAATATGTCGGGTACAATAGTAATTATGTTTATGGGATTACTCCAACTTACTGGAGTTTTGCACAGCCTACCATAGAGGACTTCGAAAGGACTCATCTTTAGTGGTTCTTGGTAATCATTGTTGTAGGAAAATTCCACGAGTGGCAGGTAACATTCCCACTTTTTAGGATGATGCATTGCATGCATCCTTAGCATGTATTAGAATATTTGGTTCACTCTTTCCATCTTTCCATCGGTTTGAGGATGATAGGTTGTGCTAAACAATAATTTGGTCTCCAAACCAACCATCAGATATTTCCAAAAGTTTGAAGTAAACTTCGTGTCTCTATCAGACACGATTTCCTTAGGCATGCTATGTAGTCTGAATATTTATTTCATGAATATGTTGAAAATATCTATTGCCTTGCAGGTCGATTTGATGGGAATAAAGTGAGCAAAATTTCTTAATTTGTCCACCACTACCATGATGGCATCATTCTGTCTGTTCAATGTTGGTAATCCGATGATGTAATCCATGGAGATGGTTTCCCATTTCAATTATGAGATTGGTAGAGGTTGTAATAATCCTGCTAGGTGTCGGTGTTCTAATTTAATTTGCTGGCATTATATAGATTTGGCTAAATACTCATCTATGTATTTCTTCAATCCATTATGAACCTCTTCAAGTCGTCACAATCTAGAATATACAATCTGTTTCTGTAAGTTAGTAGACCTCCATCTAGCATCTGGTAGCCTTCATATTTTATCCCTATGGGTTCTTGCTACAGGTATGAGGTCACGGTCTGGAAGAATGTGTCTATTTCTTGTGCATTCCAGATGCTTTCCTTGAAATTTGTCTTGCAGGTGCTCGCCGCTGCAAGGTGAATTTTTTTTAGACTTTTGCTAAGGGAATCAACCACCTTATTTTCGTTTTCTTTGATATGTTTGATTTTGAAATCAAACTCGCTAAGGAGGGCCATCAACCTATCTTTTCTAGCATTGAGTTTGTTTTGGTCAAACAGGTGTCACAATCCACAGCGGTCTATCATAAGTACAAATTTCCTACCCAGGAGGTAATGCCTCGACATTTTCAAGGCGTGCACTATGGAGGCCAACTCTAGATCATGGGTCACATAGTTGACTTTGTGCTCATTCAATTTCTGGGATTCATAAAAAACTACGCTTCCTTATTGCATAAGGACTCTTCTGAGTCCTTCCTTGTAGGCATATGTACATACGAGGAAGTCATTTTCGGGATCAACAATCTTAAACACGAGTTCATGGGTCAGAAGGCATTTTAGGGACTGGAACCTTTATTCACATTTTGGTGTACAAATGAATTTATCCCCCTTCTCGAGGGCAGTGATTGGGCAACAAATCTTGGAGAATGCTTTTATAAATCTCGTATAGTATCTCAATAATCCCATAAAGGATCTGATATCCGAAACATCCTTTGGGGTAGGCCATTCCATGATAGACTTGATCTTGTTAGGGTCTACTACTACCCCTTCTTCAGATAAGACATTGCCCAAGTAATGTATTTTCTTCTAGAAAAAGTTACACTTTCTAAATTTTCCATAGAGTTGATGTTCTCTTAGCACTTGAAGCACAAGTCTAAGATGTTCCTCATGTTCCTCTCTATTCTTGGGGTAGATTAAAATATCATCAATAAAAACTAGTACAAATTTGTCTAGGAATTTGATGAGTATATTTTTCATCAAGCACATAAAAGTGGCAGGGGCATTGGTTAATCCAAATGGTACTACCACAAACTCATAGTGACCATATCTCCTCCTGAAGGCGGTTTTGTGGATGTCTTCACCCTTGATTCAGACTTGATGGTATCCTGATCTCAAGTCAATCTTTGAGAATATGGAAGCACCTACCAATTGATTGAACAAGTCATCGATCCAGGGTAAGGGGTACTTTTTCTTTATGGTTACCTTATTGAGTTGTCTATAATCTATGCATAGTTGGAGGGTACCATCTTTCTTTTTCACAAACAGGACTGGTGCTCCCCATGAAGACACGTTGGGCCAGATATAGCCTTTGTGTTAAGCCCTAATATTGGCTCATTACCCCTTAATTGGGGCATATTATATTAGTACTTTTATTTTATTTATGTCATATTTAGGCCATTAGTTGTAAATATACCTCCTAGTCTCCTATATATACCAAGGAGACATTTTCATTTTGAATCATCTTGTACTTGAACATTTAAGTGGGGTAAAAGGAGGTTGCCCCATTGAAGAGGATTATTATATGAAATTATCTCTTTTTCAAGGCATTGAGTACTTTTTCTGAGGTTTTTCTATGCTATATTGATATTTGGTTCTTAACATATGGAAAGAGCTCAAGGTCTTGGGGTTTCGCTGCTACATCTGAGATACCTTGGCATTTTTGCTATAACTTTTTTTATACAATGTTTCAGAAGGAACTTATTGGAGTATATTTAGTAGATAGATCAAGGTATGTTGGGTTCAAAATTCAGCTCCTGAGACCTTATACTTTAGGTGATACAGCCTATACAAGAAAGGGTTCTGGAATCATCCTGAAATAAGTCATTGCGGAATTTTCGTTATAAAACCTTTTCTGTAATGTTTCAGACCCTGAAATCTGGAGGATATTTAGAAAAATGAGTAAGGTATATGTGGCAACAAGTTCATATTCTGGGTCATTATAAATTTGTAGATACACCCTGTGTAAGATAGGGTATCTGACTAGTCCTATTGACTAGGCTTAAGAAGGTGTTCCAGTTAAAACAATCATAACTTCTTCATAGAGTATCCAAATTGAGTGGGAATGGTTTCATTGGATTTTAGACAGTCTGTAGTATTTCTAGTGCTATTTTTATAATTTTATATTAATCATTTTGTGCGGGGCACGCTATACAAGTGAGATCTCCTAGAAATGCCAAAAATCGGCAAGTTGTGGGGAATTTACCGTAAATTCCACTTGGCACATCCAATTTTGATCAGACCTGTGGCATTGTAGAGAAGAAATATCAGAGAACTACATAAAATAAATTTGTATACCCAGAAGGGCCGAAATTTGGGAGATACAATAGAATAAATATTGTCTAGCAAAACCACCTCAAAATCAAGGTTCAAAAGTGATACTTGGCAAACATTCCACCAAAAAAGGGAACTACTACACCAAATAAGCCTCCAAAAAATCCTACTTGGAATCTTGATGAAGGTGAAGAAATGCCTAGGGACATAAATGAACTACAAAAGAAGATGGATTCAATGGAAACTAGGTTGGATACTGAGATGGATGGTTTAAAAGGGGAGATCATGGAAGTATTGAAAATTTTTGTAACAGAGAAGACACCTAAAAGTGAAAATGCATCCCATGAAATTCATGATGAGGAGACAAGGAAGGTGAATCAAGAATGGAGAAACTCCAACTTTGGTTTGAAGACCAACCACGTTCCTAAGATTGATATGAGGAAGTTTGATGGCAAGGACCCAATCACATGGATACTTCAGATGGAGCAATTCTTTGATCTCCATAATGTGCCACATACACAAAAGGTACAAATTGCTT
>JASDQU010099718.1:614389-737398 GCA_032191745.1 Picea mariana | reverse complement strand
TAAGACTACAACCATACAAACAGATGTCCCTCAAGCAAGCCAAGAAGGATAATAAATTATCACCAAAGTACTATGGCCCTTATAAGGTGTTGCAAAAGATTGGTACTATGGCATACAAATTGGAGCTGCCTGCATCTTCATGAGTACACCCAGTTTTCCATGTTTCATGCTTAAACAAGGTTATAGGTGACAATATCCCAGTTCAAACTATATTTCCAGAACTTGACGAGGAAGGAAAAATCATATTGGAGACTGAAGCCATCACTAACACAAGAATTCACCAACTGAGGAATAGATCCATTTCAGAGTATCTCATTAAATGGAGGAAACTACCAGCTGAGGATTCCACTTGGGAAGATGATTCTTTTATACAGAAGCATCCATATTTATTCAAGTGTTGCAGACAACACTTGTCTCAAGAGGAGGGGAATGTTAAGCCCTAATATTGGCTCATTACCCCTTAATTGGGGCATATTATATTAGTACTATTATTTTATTTATGTCGGCTTTAGGCCATTAGTTGTAATTATACCTCCTAGTCTCCTATGTATACCAAGGAGACATTTTCATTTTGAATCATGTTGTACTTGAACATTTAAGTGGGGTAAAAGGAGGTTGCCCCCTCGAAGAGGCTTATTATCTAAAATTATCTCTTTTTCAAGGCATTGAGTACTTTTCCTGAGGTTTTTATATGCTATATTGATATTTGGTTCTTGATATTGGTTAATCCAAATGGTACTACCACAAACTCGTAGTGACCATATCTCCTCCTGAAGGTGGTTTTGTGGATGTCTTCACCCTTGATTCAGACTTGATGGTATCCAGATCTCAAGTCAATCTTTAAAATTATGGAAGCACCTACCAATTGATCAAACAATTCATCGATCTAGGGTAAGGGGTACTTGTTCTTTATGGTTACCTTATTGAGTTGTCTATAATCTATGCATAGTTGGAGGGTACCATCTTTATTTTTCATAAATAGGACTGGTGCTCCCCATGGGGACATGCTAGGACAGATATAGCATTTGTCCATCATTTCTTTTAGTTGTAATTTAAGCTCAACTAGCTTAGGTGTGCTCATTGTTATAACCCTAAATTGCACCACACATGCTTACCTGGCATCAGGCCAACTCATATCCCTTCATTGCCAAAACATCTGTTGAACAACCTCTGTGAAAATCCTCTCGGGTCAAGGCCCACGCACCCTAACCCACTACTACACGTGTGTGCACACTGGCAGGCCTACTACAGCTCGCGTGTACCTAACAAAACAAAAAAATAGGAAAGGTGCCAATGAGACAAAAAGATATGGGTCAGTTAACTGAAACTCCCAGCCATGCATGCCCGAGAGTTTGTCCAAAACCCTAGCTCCTTCTAGCCTATAAAAGAAGGGGTAGGGGTACCATTTGGAGGAGGAAAATTATAGGGAAGAAACTCTTCCCATTTTCCGAATCCAGTGTCCCAATCCTTTAGCCTTTCCTCAAGCCAAAGGAGAATTAACGCAAAGCAGTTGGAGGACAGAATAGGAGGAGCCCAGGATCAGGATCAAGGAGCGGTGGTCGGTCTCAACTTTGATTGTAAGTTGATTCATTGTTCAAATGATAAAAGAATACTTTTCACATCCCAATGCATGAGTTATCTATGGTTTGTTTAATTTATGCTTAATTTCTAACACTCAAGTAGAAAAATAGCATGCATGCGTAGTGGTTTGTCTTGATTGCAGGATTATCTTTGGAAGGAGCAGTGCAAGCAAGCGGGCAAAGCACAACGAAAGATCTACACCAAACATCAGTAAACATTTTAGTAGTTCCTTTCCATGCATGTATTGTGAAAGAGGGGTTTAAGTTTTGGGTGGTAGGTTAAAAAGTAATTTATTTACGGTCAAAATCTGCATGCAAGTCTGACCCTAGTTTGCTAGTCCGTAGGGTATTTTTCCCAACAATAGAGTTAGCGACCATACTGAGGATACTCTTCTAAAGAATGGGAATTCAATAGAGTATTCATTTGTTCATACAGTTGACCGTCCAGACCAAAAAAGGGGTAAACTATCGCCGGACAGACATGACTTCAAATTTCAGTTTAACGAGCGTGAAAGGTCACAAGATCGCTCGACAATCTTTTTCATTTTTAGAGGGTCTGAAAAGGGCTTAAAAGGAGACCCGTTATGTTTTGGGAGTCCGGAGGGTAAGACAAAGAGTGAAAAGACCCATGCAAATGAGGCTCAAACTCCTATTCAGGAAAGACTATACGGACTCCCGAGCCTACAGTGTTAGAAACGGCATGGACACCATAATGCAACCAGGACCTACCTAGGGCATCCATGTTTTGGTAAGCTCTACTACAAAGTCGCGACACTTCTAGAGCAGATATGACGGTTTCATGTCACAACCTGATGGGATCGATCCTATAACATAAGAAGAAGGCAACGAGATGCAAAAGTTGGGGTAGTATCCTAACCTATATTCTCAAGTTGATTTTTGAAAAAATAATAATTTTTTTTTATGGACTGTCAATATTTTTTTTTTTTTCGAAACTCAAAAAAAAATGTCCCAATACCTGATCAAATCCCTCCCATATAACTCTTGGATCACTCTAAATGGTTTTTTGTATAAATAAACTGATAAGGGGGGCCAAAAAAGTGACAAAAAGAGGCCAAAAAGTCTATAAATAGAAGCTGGCAGCTCATTATCACCATTGTTGATTTTGAAATTGACTCTGGAGCCAAAAGACCCCCTTTGCCAAAGATTGTGATTTTGGGAGCTACAGTGGATGAAATGGACTTCTACTTGGACCAAGTAATTACAAAGTCCCTTATCTAGTTACTCAATACTTCCATTTTAGCATTTAATTTATTTTTTGGGTGGGCGTCGACCTCAAAAAGGTCGGCCCTAGGTACACGCGGGCTGTCTAGAGATAGCCCGCGTGTACACGCTTGCAGAGCAAAGCCTGCATGCGACTGTCACTTCTACAGGTCGCGTGTACCTCCCCCTAGTGATGAAAAAGAAAATGGAAAGAGGTATTGACCCTCCTCTACCTTGTTGTTTTGGCAGGATGTATGTCCGGTGGAGGGAAAGGGAGCATGAGGCAATCAGTGAGTTGGTTGCTACAGATGCGAATGTTGTGGCCGTGTTAATGCAATGCGGTTTGATCAAATTATTTTTATGTCCGTTCATGCGCATGCAACCAAGGCTAGAACACCTTGATTGATTACTGGCACCCTAACGCAGAGGCGTTTATGTTAGAGGGGCAATCCTTGGTGCCCACCACCGAGGATATTTACTTTTTGACTGGCCTCTCAAGGAGAGGGGAACCAGTCAACTTTCAGACTTTTCCTACGGGGCCGAGCAAGGTCTCGGAGCTGATAGTTGAGTACTGTGAGGCTGGGATTGATCGTAGAGGTTCCTCGGTACCTATTAACAAGATTACCAACCTCGCACTACAGACTATCTTATTGCTTATTGGGCTGATTAATGGCTCAACAGCCATGCATCAGGCTTCGCGCGCAAAAATGAACTGTGTTATCCAGTGCATGAATGCAAAAATTTTTGATTGGAGTACCACACTGCTGGAGTGTATGAAGAGGCAATTGACAGATTACTGACAACGGACATAGATGAACTTCAGGTTTGGGACTATCTTGTGTTCATTCTTTTTCAAGAGAGTTCTGTGCTTCAGTCCTCAGCTTGCAGTATGAGGACATATGACCTCTTTCCCCACAGTATACAGATGGGCAGTGTTACTGCCGCGACAGGGTGGCGGAAGGACCGTTGAGGCCTTCGATGATGAACTTTTTTTCTTGGCTGTCACGACAGATCCCTGCTATTGAGGACTACCCATATGTGGGGATCAACTTCTCTAGAGATCCAGAGATACCCGTGCCTTCTGGTAAGGAGCGAGGGGAGATGGGTAAGTCTCCACCTGTATAGTTTTTTTGTTTGCATATGTAATTTTTATGTCTTTTTTGATATATATCATTTTTTGTATGCCAGAGTATTTGATGGGTGAACGTTTATTGTATGCAGATGTGGGACCTGTGCGACCTGCCGACTATGCACGGAACAGGCGTCGCCCACGGCCAGAAGCCGCAGCTTCCGCCGCTGGAGGAGCAGCAGTAGTAGGGAACCTCCTAGCAGGAGAGGCTGAGAGGGTCCTGAGGCGAGTTGAGAAAAACTTCACTGCTCTCACTCACACAGTCCCGATGGCAGAGATAGAGGACCTATCGCCACCCATGCAGACTCATGTTGTGGGGGCACCTCAAACATGGGTTTGATTGTTTAGGTGTTTAGCCCATTAAGTAGATGATTATAATAGGGCCCATAGGCCCTGAACAGACTTTAGACTTTTTATGTGCCACGAGCACCTTGTTGTATATATTTTTTGAGGGCATAAGCCCGGTGACTTGTTACTGTTCCCACTTTTGAGGTGCTTGCGTCCATCTATGTACTCTGAGGATTTTATGATGTGTATATATGGTTTTTATCTCTTTTTGTGTCTTATGGATTATGTGTGAAAAAATGTATTTACATGTTTATGTCCATGATCTTTTTATATGTGGGCAAGATGCCAATCTAAAATGTGATTAGCTAGAGTATCTGTGATTTGGTTTAATCTCCTAGGAACATGAAAATATGTGATATAATCAAATTTGCGTTCTAAGAGACGTACCCTAAGGAATCGTTGTTGTAAAGTTGGATCATGAACCCAGTATATTCTATTTAGCTATGACACAATCAGTTGAGCATCTAGATAGACCCGGAGATGAGAGATACCCAATGAAAAAGCGTCACAAAGCAACTCAATAACTACACTATACTCAGCAACATTATTTGTTGTGTCACCTAAGCATATACCTCTGGAAGATAAAAACTGACCCTGTGGTGTAAAGATTACCCAAGATGCGGAGGCAAGCCTCCACGTGTGTCGACTAGCATCGCCCGCATACCCAACGAACACCTCGGACTCACATGACATCTGCCATATTAACGAAAGATAACATCAATGACACGTCCATAACACTTTTTAAAAGAAATGTAAAAAGGTAATAGTACAAAGACTATACATATGTTACAAAAAGTTACCCACAGTGACGTTTCTATGAGTAATACTTCTTGAGGTAGAGCCCATTTCTAGGCTCCACCAAAGCATTCCCTTCAAAATCGACCAAACGATAAGCGCCCTTTTTTAATACCTCTTTGATAATGAAGGGTCCAAACCACATGGGTTTAAACTTTCCTGCCCCCAGGGGGTCCTTGTCTTGGTCATAGACCAGGACAAGGTCGCCCTCAGAAAAAATACGAGGACGAATGGACCTATCATATTGACACTTGACCTTATGTTTATGAGCCGCATTGGCCAGGGCTGCATCGCGACACTGTTCATCAAGCTGCTCAAGGTGTACTAACCGTTCTTCAAGTGGAGAAGTGTCTGGCAATAACTGTACTGCCAATTTCATAGATGGGATTTGACATTCGATGGGCAAGACTGCCTCCAGCCCATAAACGAGTTGGAAAGGTGAGAAACCGGTTGTAGTCTTAACAGATGTTCGGTAAGCCCATAATGCCGAGTATAACATCAAATGCCAGTTTGACTTGGCTGAGTTGATAGTTCTCTGTAGAATCGTCTTAAGATTTTTGTTTACAGCTTCCACCTGGCCATTGGCTTGAGGGTAGTAAGGTGATGAATGTTCCTGCCGTAACCCAAGCTTTGATGTTAATTCGGACATCATTTGGTTCTGAAAGTGACTACCATGGTCAGTGACAATCTCTCTCGGGACACCAAACGGTGCTATTATATGGTTGAATAAGAAGAGAGCTGCAGTCTCTCCATCTTCTTTAAACATTGGCATAGCTTCGACCCACTTAGTGAAGTAGTCAACAGCTACAATGATATAGCGGTGCCCCCTGGCTGACGGGGGGTTGCATGTAGTGTAATCAATACCCCACTTAGTGAAGGGACCAACTATGATGACAGGAAACATGAGAGTTGGATGTGCTCTCATCTTCCGAGAGAAGATTTGGCACGGATGGCACTTCTTGACTGACTTGATACAATCTTTGATAAGTGTGGGCCAGAAGTAACCTGCTCATAAAATATTTTGGGCTGTTGCCAACCCAGATAAGTGACCACCACAAGCTCCTGTATGACAATCGTTGAGCACTATGATGGCCTCCTCATGAGTGAGACATCGATGCAAGATGCAATCTACACCTCTCCGATACAACGTATCATCGAGTATGAGATAATTCTTAGCCTGATGGTGTATCCACCGACGCTCGTCACGAGAAGTAGAGGTGGGGCACTTCAAAGTCTAGAGATAGATCAATATATCTCCATACTAGGGGTCTGAAGATTCAATTAAAAACATATCCCCCTGGATAGGTGATTCCTCAGGCACAACGTCACCTGACTCAACCGGAAGTTTCGAAATAAGTTCTACGAAGACCAATGACTTCTTGGAATTGGATGAAACGAAGTCTAAGTCAAATTCTTGGAGGATGACCATACATCTACTGATTTTTCTGCCTATAACTCATCGTGTCAACATGTACTGGAATGGATTCACGACAGCAATGACGGTGGTCTTGCGAAACAAAACATAGCGACGGAACCATTGAACATCATGAACTACTGCCAATGCAAGTTTTTCAAGATGGGAATAATTAAGTTCCGGTCCTACAAGGCCTCGGCTCAGGTAATAGATCACGTATTCTGAAAACGAATCATCTTCCTGAACTAAAACCATGCCTATGGTTGACTCTGCGGCAACCAGATATAATAAAAAGTCCTTGTTATAATTAGGTGGTCATAGCAGAGGTGCAATTGTGAGGGTGTGTTTTAATGTGTCGAAAGAGCATTGAGCGGCCTCGTCCCAGAAAAAGGGAACATATTTCTTCAGTAAACGCATAAAGCCCTTGGTGATTTTGGCATAGTTGGCGATGAAGCGTCGTAAGAAGTTCGCCTTGCCTTGAAGACTTTGAAGTTGTATGATTGTGCATGGGGGGGGCAACTGGATTATTGCCTCCACCTTAAGAGGATCGACCATGATCCCTGTTGTTGATACAATGAAACCTAACAAACATACGGATGTGACGCAGAAGCTGCATTTGTTGGGATTCAAGCGAATCCTAAAGTAGCGACAACGTTCAAATATTAGTCTGAGGTACGTAGGATGATCCTTTCGCTTGTGAGAGCATGATGCTAAATCATCTAGATAAGCCTTGACTATATATTTTAGGTCGTGAAACGCAAAAGACATGGCCAGCTGGAAAGTGGCTCCAGCATTTTTGAGGCCAAAAGGCATCTTACGATATGCGAATGTACCCCACGGACAAATGAATGTCGTTTTGTGTTGGTATTCAGGTTTGATTTGGATTTGATTATATCTCAAAAACCCATCCATGAATGAAAAGGCTTCACAATCGGCACATTCATCAATGATCTGGTCGATGAATGGTGTTGGAAAATTATCTTTGGGACATGCCTTGTTCAAATCACGGAAATCGGTACATACACGAATCGTGCCTTGTTTTTTATTGATCGGCACGGGGTTTGACACCCATTAAGTCAAATGAATAGGATAAATGAAAATTGCCTTGAGCAATTTCTCAACCTCAAGCTTAATGGTTGCTGCTTTCTTAGGATTGACTGGATGAATTTTTTGTCAGACAGGCTTGGCATTAGGGTACATTGTAATTTCATGCTCAACTATTTTTGGATCGATACTTGGCATTTCCTCATAAGACCAGGCAAAAACGTCGCGGAATTCTTTGAAAAGATCCGTGTAAATTTGAATCTCTTCGGGGGAACAATTTGCTCCGACGAAGACATTCTCCATGACGCTAGGGTTTCGGGAGATATTGATAGGTATAGTGTCAACGATAGTCGCCATATTCCCCTCAGTAGAAATTTCTTGTGTAGCTAAGAGATTCATAGGACATGGCTGGTCTTCCGTCATGGTGATAGTGAATTCTCTTGCCTCGATATGTCTTAACTCTGGGAGGAAATATGATCTGTGATGAAGATATTCCCAAGGTTTGTCCAGACTAGTCATTTCTTCGATTACTCCTTCGTTAGAAGGCAAGACTAAGTCTAACGAATTGATGTTGGCGAGAGAACCTTGAGCCCAGATAGGCTCTAGAGGTGGATCCAATTCTTGTGCGGGAGTCGGATCAGGGTTAGCTGAAGCTTGCTGGACTAAAGAGTACGCTACTTCAGCGACTGACAAGGGCATGGACATGCCGAAGTGCCCTTTCTCGTCCATCATGGCTGATGGGGAAGGAAGAATCCATGGATCCTCAAAGTCGTGCGGAACGATGAAACTTGAAAAATCTCAGCCTTGTGGTGATTAGATATAAAATTGACATCATCATGAGGAGGTGGGTAATCGAAGGTACCCATCAACGATGGGCACAAACCAACTCCTATGTTAACGACACCGGCTTGAGGATTATCAATCACGAGAACCGTGGATTCCCCCAAAGATGGGTCAGGTCTAGAGAAGGACAATTGATTGATGGTCACTATCCAACCCTCATGTGGAAACAACAAGACTCGGAAAACTGTAGCAACCACAGCTTGCATAGCATAAGTCCAACTCCGTCCTAACAAGAGATTATAGTTGAGGGGGGCATCGACTACCTCTACTTCGACGCACACGGTCTTCCCTCCTAACTGCACAGGGAAAGAAGGGACGATGCCATGTGGTTAGAAAGAACGACCGTCGAACGTAGTGAGGAGAGTAGGTGACGGAGACAAAGCGGTCTGGCCAATGGCCTTCCAACATGCTAACGACATAACGCAGGTCGAGGTGCCCTCATCGACCATCGTGTGAAAGATATTTCATGGAAAAGCTTTTGTGGGATGAGCCACTACTATCTGAAATGCTACATGGTAAGGAAGACGAGGTTTTAAGTCGGTTGTATCTAGCATGATGGTACCCGGGTTACAAGTCTCAGTAGAGCCTAAAGCAGTTAACAAGGCTTTCCTCTGAGCAAGGCAACTTTGGAGGACCTCCAAAGCGGACATCATATAAGGGGTTTGTGATAAATCTTCCACCACAGAGTAATTCTGGGTGGCCCTTGCATTTAGGTTTTGAGAATCTTTCTTAAATGCACCCTTTGGAATGCGTGTCATTGTTTCTCCCAATGTCTTCTCGATCTATAGAGGAAGAGATGGGAGTTCGGCTTCTTTAACCTTCTCAGAGGCTCTTGGTTTACTATAGTCGTGTGCTCTAGTAATTATGAAAGAATCACCCCTAACCATATATACGTTCGTAGATGAGAAATTGTTTGGAGGAGGGTAGGTTTCTTGGCTTCCCCCTTCGACACTTGTAGAGGCTTGAGTTAAATTTTGCCCATGTTGAAAGGGATTAGTCAACACTACTTGTTGCTGCTGTGTGACAAAATTTTGGGCATCTGCAAGTCAAGGACATAGATGGGTCGAGTGGTCTTCCACACACAAGTTGCACGGATACCTCACCTTCCATTTTTTCGTGGTTCCCTCGCCAACATTATTAGTGGGTTTTTTCTCCCCCTTACCCTTTTTTCATTTTTTTTTCTTCCCTTCAGGCTGCTGGGTGGCCTTTGGGTTAGTCGACTGCACGGAGTGTACTTCCGACGTTTGGGTAGGAGGAACAGCCAAAGAAGTAGTCTGTCTGGCTGCTGAGTGTTGTATAGATAACTATTGCAATTGTTTTGTCAATTGCTCAGTGGGCTTGGCTTGTGCTGAACCAACAATACCATCGGCATGTGGTCCAGCTCTCTATCTAGTTTTATCCAGTATCGATCTTGGTGCATCCGGCAAGATGTTGTATAATAAACTAGATTGAGAATAGATGAGCTCAAACTGTTGAGCCCTCATGATGGCATCTTCTTCAGAGAAAACCTCAAAAGTTGCGACGTCTTTGGATAATTGTGGGACCAGAGACTTAAGGAACCACTCAAGCAGGAATGCTAGTGGGACTGGTACTTTGATTAGACTCTTCCGGCGTCTCCACTCTCAGATATGATCAGAGATATGGTCTACTGTTGTCTATTCGAAATTGGCGAGCAACTCTGTGCCAGCGTTGTATCTCACAGGTAACTGGAAATGGTTAAGGAAGGCCATCATCAGTTCGCCAAAGGAAGAGTATCTTGAGCGATCGAGCTCAATGTACCATTTCACAACACTCCTGATAAGAGTGCGTTGAAATAATCGCAACTAAACGGAGTCATCTTTCAATGAGTTAGATGAACACCAAAGATGGAAGGTAGTCACGTGATCACCTGGATATTCATTAGGCTTGGCCTCGAACTTTGGAATGTCCGAAGGAAACTTTGTTGGCATAGGAAGCCAACGTGGATCGTGACAAATCGGATCATTTAACAATCTTATCAAATCTGGCAAGTGTAACGTTGCCAGGAATGGTAGTTTGGGTTGCTGCTGATAGCCTGGGAAAAAGGGTCCTGGAGTTTGACTGGCACCAGGTTGCCAGGAAAAGTTTGGCTGCTGGCCCGGATTCTAGTAGAAACCATGACCTTGACCAGCATAAGGATTTTTCATCTGTGGAAACATCATTGGCTGATTTCCCATAAAGGATGTAGGATGTTGGGTATTCATCATGTGTGACGGACTTTGGGAAGAATTACCCCATGCCAGTCCTGAGGGGAGAGGTATAGTAGTCTGTCCAGGGTTCCATTGACTGTGGAAAGAATTACCCCAGAACAAAATTCCAGAGGAGGAAATGGATCCTTGTCCTGAGTTCCAAGGTCCTGCTATATGTTCCCCCGATGTAGGAATAGTATCCTCAAGTATAATTTTATTCCTTTTTCGGGCCTGAGGGCTAAATTTATGAAAAAGAAACCCCCATGGAGTCCATAGTTAAGCTCTTTTTAGACTCCCTAAAATTGAAAAGATCGCCGAATGACCTTATTCTTTCACAGTCGTTAAAATGGTCCAGAAGAACATTCCTGACAGAGTCCATAGTTAATCTTTTTTCAGACTCCTTAAAAGTGAAAAATAGCCAAGTGATCTTATCCTTTTCACACTCGTTAAAATGGTTTTGAATTGACGTCTAATCGGTGCTATTTTATCCCTTTTTCGAACTGACTAGACTATTGTTGAAAAAGGTACCCCACTAGAGTCTCCTTTTATGCTTTTTCAGACTCTCTAAATATGAAAAACTACCGAGCTTCCCTTCTCTGGGCTCGTTAAACTTACATCGAAGGACGTTACCATTGCGTGTTCTATCAACCGCATTTGCATACCTTATCCATTAGCCTTGTGACAGTTTGCTTCTGCATCTTAACACCTTTGGCCGCCAGAGGATTTTTCCCGAGTATTATTTCACCAGAACATCAGTCTTCTCCTTGTTCCTTGAGCTTGTATGTTTTCCGTACTCGTTCCTCCATTGTAACCTAATACTCCTTTATTCTTTTTCCAAAATGATCAAAAAGAACAAAAAAATCAAATATACCCCAAAAAGAGGATGGGAAAGGTATTTTCTTTATTGGCAGCATCATGAGTCGCCCTTGGATAAAGCACATATGTCTGTTTGATTATCAGACTATGGGATGTAGTACGACCTTAGGAATATTTTCTCGCTATATAGAGTTGTGTCCTCCACTGTTTGGTTACTCTTCCGAACATATGGAGAGTTTGTGTTGCCTCTTGCTTCGTAGACTTATGATTAACATATATGCTGCCTGAGTCTTATCACTTGTCGTGCTATTGTCCAAGGGAAGTTTGTCACTAAGCCTGAGTAGGCCCCTCTGCAATATGTCTCTTATTCGCATACCCAGCCATCTTGAACGTCCAATCAAGTCCTTGTTTGAAATCACTGAAGCCTTCAGTCCGATCATCAAGATTATCAAGTCCATAACCGATGAGCTGTCGAAGACCTCTGGGTAGTGCAGTCGTACACTCATATTACACTCCTAACCAAGTTGTAGAAGATTTTGAAGTTGTTTCTCGAGCTCTGAAGTACAACCATGAGGCCGAATCAGCTTCTGGGAGATGGATACTCTATATGTATATCTTTCTGATTTCGAGATGTAGCTCTACTGTCTATTATTCGCAGCTACTCTTTATAGTTATTTGACATGGATCTATAGTGTATTTGATTGGTATCCATGGTTCTATTTTATCCCGAGCATGGGTATGCCCGCCTCGGTGAGACATTTGTTATTTTGCAGATGGCCCCTTCTGGTTCTTGATTCTTGTGCTCACTCATTCAGCATATTAGTACAGATTGGTAAAAGATTGGTAATGTATTTCGGCCATCAGATGCTCTTCTAACCTCACACATTAGGGGGCATCTGTTATAACCCTAAATTGCACCACACATGCTAACCTAGCATCAGGCCCACTCATATCCCTTCATTTCCAAAACATCTGCTGAACAACCTATGTGAAAATCCTCTTGGGTCAAGGCCCACGCGCCCTAGCCCACTACTGCACGCGTGTGCACGCTAGCAGGCCTACTACAACCCACGTGTACCTAACAAAACACAAAAATAGGAAAGTTGCCGACGGGACAAAAAGCTATGGGTCAGTTAACTGAAACTCCCGACCATGCATGGCCGAGAGTTCATCCAAAACCCTAGCTCCTTCTAGCATATAAAAGAAGGGGTAGGGGTACCATTTGGAGGAGGAAAATTATAGCGAAGAAACTCTGCACATTTGCTGAATCCATTGTCCCAACCCTTTAGCCTTTCCTCAAGCCAAAGGAGAATTAACGCAAAGCAGTTGGAGGACAGAAGAGGAGGAGCCCAGGATCACGATCAAGGAGCGGTGGCCGGTCTCGACTTTGATTGTAAGTTGATTCATTGTTCAAATAATAAAAGAATACTTTTCCCATCCCAATACATGAGTTATCTATGGTTTGTTTAATTTATGCTTAATTTCTAACCCTCAAGTAGAAAAATAGCATGCATGCATAGTGGTTTGTCTTGATTGCAGGATTATCTTTGGAAGGAGCAGCACAAGCAAGCGGGCAAAGCACAACGGAGGATCTACACCAAACATTAGTAAAAAGGTTAGTAGTTCCTTTCCATGCATGTATTGTGAAAGAGGGGTTTAAGTTTTGGGTGGTAGGTTAAAAAGTAATTTCTTTATGGTCAAAATCTGCATGCAAGTCTGACCCTAGTTTGCTAGTCCGTAGGGTATTTTTCCCAACAACACTCATCCTATAGGGTGTCATAGACACTGACACCTCTCCTAGTGCAAGTGCTATTGAGAATTCAATGTCCCTTCTCGGAGGTATACATGGTACCTCTTCTGGAAACACGTCGCTATATTCTCTTAGTATGGGGCGGTTTTCGAGGCTTGGTCTGTCATCCTCAATTGATTTCAACACTTGTATCGCATATAATGGACATCCCTTTCTACAATACTTTCTCATTTGAAGGGTTCATATTCGCCTCACTGAGACAGGTTTCTAGATTTCTTGAAGGGTTATCCTTCTTCCTTCTTCACTTATACATTATAAAGTTTTATGGTAATAGTCTAGTCTAGTTTTATATGTGGCTATCTAGTCCATACCAATCAACAGGTCATATGATCCTAGAGGTAGTATGTTAAGGGTTGCTTGGGTGGGGAATCTACCCATGTTGAATTGGAAAGCTAGTATGACCTCTGTTACCTTTATTTTGGTGCCAGTAGCTAACTATACCAACCATGGCTTGGCATGTTTATGTGCTTGTAATTTACACTTATCAACATCTTGAGGAGCTATATAACTCAAATTTGAACCATGGAAATTAGAATAGACACTAGATGGTTAGTGATCATACCTTCCATTTCTACCACTAAAGCTTGGTGGTCCGCTTGTTTATTATCAACGACTGCATAAATTCGTGACATACTCTTGGCCATGTCATTGATGGTGGTAGCTTCCTAGACATTGTAAATTCTCTTATTGTTCTATTGTCTATGCAGATAGTCCCTCGGTAGATGTTCTTCTCCACAACTCCAACATTTCAAGGGTTCTTTTTTTGGGTCATCAGTCTTTATTGGGGTTGATCCAAGAGGTCTATTTCCACTCTGGGAAGGGAAATTTTTCTGGTGTACACTTCTGGTTGGAGAGATCATCCTTGAATCCTTCTTATAGTTTTTAAATATTGGGGATTTAAATCGCTTTTTCTGGAATCCCAAACTATTCTTCTACTTCCATCCTTCGTGAGGTTCTGGCCGAAGCCCAAATTGTTCATAACAATATCTTGCCTTTCGAATATTGTCTTCTAGGGTCCTTGGCTCATAAAACTCAAACATGTTTTGAAAGTCGTTAGGTATCCCATTGATGAATCATTGCACCTTTTCCTTTCCTTCTTTTATGTAGGGTACGTACCTCAACAACTCAAAGAATATGTTGACATATTCCTCTATAGTGAGTTTCCCCAGCTTGAGTTCATAGAATTCTTTAGTCTTTTAATCGAAATACTTTTCTGACAGATACTTCTTCTTGAAGTATTTTTAAACCGTTCCCAAGATAGGTCTTCTTCATGAATCCCTTTCACATTCTTAAGGTCTTCCCACCAAATGGAAGCCTTTCCATTCAGGTTGAAAGTGGCTACTCGAGCCTTCAAGTTTTCTAATAAGTCATGGACTCTGAAATACTTCTTTAGTCCAAGTAGCCAGGCCTATGCTTCCTCTCCCCTCTTTATCTCACTGTCGAAATAGGGTGGTTTGGCCTTCTTGAATTTGTAACACACCCACGACAGGAAAAAATGTTTTTCTTTTGATTTTCTTAAAGGACAGGAACTCCATTCATGGTTCCTAATTTTGGAAGGTCAGAGGGTCAGTCCGACCTCCTAGTCAAGGATCGTTCTTAACCCTATTGAGTTGGATCGTATCTTCGATTCCCTAATGGGACTTCTATTTAAACAACCCACATCTCCTCTCTATGAAACTCTGCCTATGTGACTAAGCACCAAGCTTGAGATTCACCTCCACGTGACCGTGGGCTACGACCATGTGCCTACACGAAAGTGTTTCAAGACTTTGCATGTCAAGAATTTGACGTATAAGCCACCCCTGACTCCCTAAATCTCGATTTTCGAAAGGGGCCTAACGATCGTTATCTCCCTCTGCTCACATGACCATTCCCATGACCATGGAATTAACCTAAACGGTGTATCACATTTCACGACTTCAGGACTTTTGATGCAAGGCGCCCCAAATCCTCCAACTCCCAAGGTTCGAAATGGACTAACATTCCCTAGCTCTTCCCTTAATATTCCACCCATACGAATGGTCGCTACAACTTGGGGCTTATTCTCTGAACTTGTCGGGACTTCATGTTTCGCAAAGTTGGAACACAACCCAATGCCTATCTTTCGAAAACACGATCCACAAACTCTCAATATCCCTTCGCCCAGATCAATGATCATGGCTCTCCCGTGATCATATGGTTCAGATCAAATCGCAAGTTCGGGCATCATGAGTTCACAAAACTCTACCCTTTGACTTCCTTTAGTAGCAATTCAACGAAACACTGATCCTTTGCCACATGTCCTCTGCCGGTGGACAGTTTCGATTACTTTGGGACTTTCAGGACTTTGACAAGTCCACTCTCCCACCTATACAAGGGTTGATATTTATGACCAAGGTAGCTCCTGAGGGATCCTGGGATCTATGGTCCTGGTCCCATCACTCCCTGCAAAGACTGAAGGGGTCGAGGCATTAACGTCTGCGCTCCTCCTCTAGATCCATTGGTCCTGACAAACCTGGGATGCTTCTGAAAGGATCTCGTCTATTCGTCTACCAAATGAAAGGATACTCCCTTTTGATAATTTGACTCACCATCCTTTATAAACTCGAGAAACAAAATGTAAACTCTCAGAGCTTCGAGCTTCCGTGGCTCCGAAACCTTCGAAAACTAACTCCTTCTTACACAAGGTTCCTAGACCTAGGTCACCAGAACCTTCAGATGATTCTTGGGTAAATTATCCCTACTCTTAGTCAGGTTTCTGGATAAGGGCTGGGGTGCATTTCAAAGTCTCTAGGCTACTGACCTAAATGAAGTGCCTTTCTAACTCACCGAGTTAGGAGTTATGACACTGGGGCTAGGTAAATTCTTAGGTTTGTTGTAGCAATAGCCATACCAAGGATCTTACTCCGACTCTGAGACATGATGCAATTTCCTGGGGAAGGTGTTTTCGAAGGATTAAACTAGAACATCATGTGAATCAGGCAGATGGGATTATTCTTAGTGGAACAGACTCATGTTCTAAACTTACTCATTTTATACAGAAAAAAACTGTGGTATATAAGTATACATATGCATTCATTATTTCCAATCTAAAACACCAAGAAATCATAGCATATAAGAACCATTTATGGGCGTATAAACATGACCATGTACCCATGATATTCAATTCAAAGTACAAGGCATAAAACACTTATTAGAACCGTAAGGCATGATGCGACTACTGAGAGGGGTGATCGTTTCCACCCAACCATAGGCTCAGTCACTCCCAACGGATTTATCACTGGCCACCCTCGAGCTTAGACCACGATGCTCTAAGATTCGAACTGTTACTTCCAACTCAACATACATTAGGGACGAAGGTTACTCTCTTTCTCCCTATATAGAAAAATAGATGAGGATGAAGGTTACTCTCCTTCTCCTGTCTTCATAACTCCATGTGATTCAAGAGCTTAGGTCCTTCTCTGTGCTCTTCATCACCTCTCTCTGCCCACCTACCCACCCCCCCCCCAACATTTTCGTTCTTGCATTCGTCTGCAATATTATGTGTGGCGCACATTTTCCCCTCTATGGTCAGGTCTGAGAGATTTTATGGATGGGTGGTCTACCCCATCCCCTCATTAAATCTTGAGGAGCCTCCCCACCTACCAACCTGAAGGAAATTCATTTATGTGTCAGAGAGTTGTTTCGTTCTTGAGAAAGCAAAAACCAGTATGGTACTGGTTCGGTGGAATTTAATGCAACCGTTCTAGGTCCCTTCCACCACCTTTTCATTAGCCATCGTGGTCTCTTTTAACACATCCCCTTCCCAGCAATCATGCAACACATGTTCATAACATAATTTACATTCATCGACCTTTTATACAAAGGTCCATAAAATCAAACATTCACACCTTTGATTTTTCCATAGTTCCTGTGCCAATATAGTTATATTTACAGATTGGGGGAAACAAGGTGTTAAACTATCACTATTGACAATGAAATGAAGCGAAGCCTCTTTACCCACATCTTCGAGTGAAAGAGGCGTTATCCTTCCTCTGGTTCTTCTGGTTCGCTTGGATGAACTTTGGTGGTAGTGACTGTGGCACTGGGTTCAACATCGATAATCCACTTCCCTCCTTCAGTATTTGATTCAGAATCAGAATTGATATATGACTCGAAAGCCTTCAGTTCGACTATGAGTGACTTCTTGGAGTGACATTCTTCGATGTTGTGTCAAGGGATTTTATGGTACTCACACCATTTTCCTGTGTCCTTCTTCATCTTCTCGTTTCACTTCTTATGTTGAGGCTTGGACTGGTTGTCCTGAGGGCAACCATCTTGACTTGGTCCCTTGCCTTGTGGGTTGGGGCCACCTTTTCCCTACTTTGGCTGTGAGGGATTTGTAGATCCAAACTCTCACCTTTTCTTGAACGCATATCTATAAGTCGTTCCCAATGAAGCGATGTCTAGAAAATCCATTTTTGTTTGAATGTATCTATGCAAACAACCATGGTATTTGAGCACCAAATGATGGTTAGAGTCTTTGATACCCAATTTGGTGTGCGGTGTATGGAAAATATTGGTGAAATATGGTATTGTCTAGTCCCTTTCTTGACGTAGGGTGGTCCATCTAGTGTAATGTTTCTTGTAGCTTCCAACAAGGTAGTATTGTTCTTTAATGACGTCTCAAAAATAATCCTATGTAGGGGCCACCACAAACATTGCATATTCCTCTACGAACCTTTTCTCAGAGTAAGTATCCCACTAGTCTTTAACATGGGGAACGACCTTGAGGAATGAAAAAGTGATATTTTCCCTATCATAAAAATTGTGGACCAAAAAATACCCTTCTAGCATATTCAACCATTTATATATAGCATCCACATCGATCAGTCCTTCAAATAATGGAATAAAAAAATTTACTTGTACCTTGAAGGAAGTTGTATGGCCTCTTGATGAAGATTCTTCTCCTGTGGGAAGTTGTCAAAGGATTTGCGTGAAGTTGTCAATCATTTCGTTCCTTTGTCACACGAGGGCCTCCTTGAGCAACATTTTAATAGGATCTCATGCTCCATCATATTTCTTTTTATCCCCCATGGTTTGTTGTCGGGCTCGGTGTGGTCGATATTGCAATGGATCAAATGGTTCGAGTCCCAATTTCTTGTACCTACATCTTGTTGGGGACATACACAAAGAAAAATAAATGAAGAACAAACTTCTTTGATACCAATGATCCATATTTAGGAGAAAAACGAACTGATTAAAAGACTGAATAATATAAACACAGAGATATGAAGAATAACACAGATATCCAGTGAACAATATCTTCCATTGAATAATGAAATAGGCTGAAACTGTAAAACTTTAGAACTGAAACACTTGCTTGAATGATGGTAGATATCTTCGAGAAGAGATGTGGCTTCTACACACATCCATCTAAGCAAAATGAATTACAATGGGGAGCTAGAGGCTTTTTCGATATTACTCATGAATTCCAAAACCCTAGACATCCAAAAACCTAACCCTAGGAGGTGAAATGTCAAAATTCATGTGGGCCCCTATGGGTAAGTTGGTCCCTCAACTTCCCGGGGTCGTAACTTTTTCATATGACATCTGTTTTAGGTGCGTGATAGCCCATTGGAAGGTCTTTCAGAGAGATACGCATTCTTCCATTAAACTTTGAATTCATCTACATTTTGATTGTGGTGAGCAAAAAAAAACATTGTTTAGGCCTCCAAAATGACCCTAGAAGTACAACAAGATGTGTTGACATGAAAACATACAAAATAAGCCAACTGGATTTGGTGAGAGGCCACCAATATCCACATGGAAGATGTGTAGGGCTTCAAGAAACCCCATAAGTGTAGAATCCAAAATTACAAAGAAGTATAGAAGAATGTGATGAACTAAAAACGGACAAGAGGAGCCACTTGGAATAGGTGGGTGGCCACCAATAGCCAACTAGATCAACTTGGCTATGGTATCTTTTGAATTGACATTGAAAAGGATAAAAAGTGACTAGAGGATCCTGGAAGAGACTTGGACACCAAGTTGAGCAAGGTACATCCAACGACATATGCACCAGGATAAGGGGTTTGTGGTTCTTTGGTTTCTGAATATTTTCTTTACTTATCGTCAAGTGAAATATAGCCATGTTGCTAGGGTAGGGTAGGTGGATAAAAGCTCGGCTAGTATAGGGGTTTTTGGTTAAGATGGCGGGTTTTGAAATCTAGACTTAACTCTATATAGGTCTATATTGTTGGTATTTTGATGGAAAATTATGACAGTATGTTAGGGTGTGGATTTGGTTTCCAATTTGGTAGGTCCCCCCCAACCTAACTGTATTTTTTTTGTGAATATAATAGAATGTCTGGTGTTTTTAGATTAAAAAATAATAATAATTTATAATATAGTCATAATATAATAATAAATAAAATATTAATTTATACTATATAATATAATATGAATTAATAATTATAATAGGCATTGGCTAAACATTCTACTATTTGTTTTTTTTGGATAGAATCCAGAGATGCAAATATGGACAAAATCAATATTTTTTGTTGTTTAAATTGCATTTATGAATGCATAAATGGATTCATCCTGTTGAAAAATCGCTAGGGCACTTCGATTATAGAAATTTATCCATTGATGTATGTAGATCCAACCACTCCTCATCGAATTTTAGGAAAAATCAAATGGGAAAAGTTATTACAATATAGTACTACTATGAATGAATATGAATGTGGAAACATTATAATAATAATAATAATATTAATAATCTAATTTTAAGGTCATGGCCAAGCCACAACCCTTTGCCCAACGATTTGACTAGTAAAATTTACAAAGGTAGACATACCCTACCCACCTATGGATTTGAACTTGTGACCTCTTAGGATGAAACACATGTTCTTAACCATTAGGCCCATTCATGTTGTATAAATGTATAATATGATATAATAATATTAAATATATAATATCGTCATAATATAATACCAATTAATAACTATAATAAAATAATACTATGAACGCATACATAGGAAAATATCAATACTTATTATATCTCATTATATTATAATACAAATGTGAATGTGGTTGATGTATTAGAGGATACACTTATTATATCTTGTTATAATATAATACAAATGTGAATGTGCCAAACATATTAGAGGATATTTTTACTATGAATTATAGATGAAAATGTTAACACATACTACCAATTAATATGAATTACATATTATATAAAAATTATAGAATACTAAATTAATAAGTATATTATAACTTTATTACTACTAATTAAACATTATATAATTTTCTTATATATTATTACAAATTAATAACTATATGATAGAATATTATTATTATATAATATCATAATGATAATGATGATGATGATGATTAACCTCCATTGAGACATAATTGGCCTATCCGACCTTAAAAGGGTGAGGGATTATGCAATTCATTGGAATTTTGTTTTATGTGCTCGAAAAACATTAAGAGAAGCTTTCACACATTATTATTGATATATAATAAGAATGGAAATATAATAAATAAATGAAAATATATATCATACAATAAATAACAATAGTACTAATAATATAAAATATTCCATATTTAGTATTGCAAAGATATTGAACATATACCTAGATGATCTTGGCAAGATATTAACTAAGGTGAGGTGTACATATGGTTAAATATTCTCAAATAGAAACATAACACATAATCGTTATTGACTTTTATATGTGCAACTCAACTATTGTGGTTGACTCAATTCTTTGAAATCCTATTGGTTATTGAATTTTCCACTCAACAAGCACGATTTTTCTTATAAGGCCCATTTTTGGAGAAAATTTCCTCTAATCCTACATCAATGTTAGAAGAAATCAATGCAACATATGTAGGAAATTTCTTCGTGTCCAAGTCACCCAAAAACAAGATTTTGGCACTCCTACCTATTCTTGTGCCTTCTACAAAGTCTGGTTAAGTCATCTTGACTTCTTGGTTGAACTAAAAGGTAAAGAGGCCTATGTTCCTTCATCAAAAACTTGTCAATATGAATTTTATTTTCTATAATATGCAAATCAATGCTTGAAACAATAACATTTTCACCCTCAATCTCCATTGAAGGTTCTTGAGACCTACAATGTGATGCTCAAATTTAACATCTTTGTTTACCACTATCTTCCTTTATGATGGGATGGAAATTTGTTAATCCTTGGAACTCTCACTGTAACAAAAAAAAATACCCTCGATTCTAGAGGGTTTAAATTTAATCCTCTTCTCGTCGAGCACATTAATATAAATATGACAACTAAATACATGAAAGTTTGATACCTAGTCAAGCACTTGAATATAAATATGACAACTAAATACATAAAAGTGTGATACCTAAGGTTTTGCACTATTAAAGGCTTCATCCAACATCTTGTCCTTCAATATCCTATGAAGACACATGTTCAAAATGTATAGTCTTATTGCATGCCTTTGCCTAAAGACACATGGGAATATCCATGTCATGGATCATTGCTTTGGCTATCCCTATGATGGACCAATTCTTCTCCTCTTTGACCCCTTTTTTTTAATTTTTAAAGAACTTCCATCTCCCTCTTGGTCCCTACTTCTCTGCAAAATTCATCTAAGTTATTGAAGGTATACTCTCATGTATTTTTAGATTCCAATATTTTGATCCCCTTGCTTGTTTAATTTTCAACTAATGGCTTGAACTCTTGAAACTTAAAGAACACTTCATCCTCAGTCTTCATAAATTAAATCCAACACTTTATCCTTGGTCTTCATAAATTAAATCCAACACTTCATCATCATTCTTCATAAATTAAATATAATACTTACGCGAGGAATCATCAATGAAAGAAGCACAATACATGTCACCTGTCAAATAATTCATGACTTAATCCCACACACATCTATAAGAATC
The DNA here is from genome assembly GCA_032191745.1 of Picea mariana. Taxonomy (NCBI): domain Eukaryota; kingdom Viridiplantae; phylum Streptophyta; class Pinopsida; order Pinales; family Pinaceae; genus Picea; species Picea mariana. Next base: position 715,298 of record JASDQU010099718.1, on the reverse strand, counting down.
AAATCAACAATCTCTCTTAATCTATGTTTTTATCTTGGGAAAGCAATATTGGTAGGCCTGTCGAGTGCACAAGCCATACCTACCCATGCCTTCTCAATATCGAATTTCAACAATCCTTGCACCATGTCCTTCAAAAGGGGAAATTCTTAATATTGTAGGTGAGTCAATCACTTGTGTTGTAACTAGCATAGATTGTCATTGTCTTGCACTAAGGAATTGTGTTTCACTTGATTAACAAGTAACCTATACATGCAACCTTCCTGTGCCCCTTCTTATAACCTATACAATATATAATAATGACTTGTTGATCATCAAACTCAATGACACACTTAATATTTGTCATGGATGAAAATGAAAGAAGATTATTACTCAGACCAAGATCATACAAGACATCATCTAGTTCAAGACCATCACTTGTTAGCATGGAAAAATAGATTCATCCCATTTTGGTAACTAGATATGTGGCATGATTACCCAACTTTGCATGTATGCTAACCTCCTACTCTTGAAGTCTACTGAAATCCTTCTTGTTTAGGGTCATGTGTCTAGATGCTCCACTATCGAGATACCATCCTACAACAAAGACAATGTTAGGAAAGACATGGAACCATGAAGATAGATAAATCAAGCTTGGATTCTCATCCACTCAGGAAAAAAATTCTACACTCACTATGAATGGACTGTAGTTGTCACTTTCCCTTAGCCTTCTTCTCATGGAATTGAGATGCACAATGGCCCAACTTATGGAACTTAAATTTGAAGAAATGACATATTCCTTCTTTCCCTTTTGACCCCTCCTCGATTCCTCCTTTCTTACCTCCTCTCCTCGTCTTCCCGATGACGTCTAGATTCTGGATCTTGATCAAAATCTGGACCAGGGGGAAAAATTTTGCTCAATTTTTAAAGTGCTCGGAATGCGATGAAAACAATGTCATTGCGTCCGTCTCGTCTTCCTGATTCCGGTGGTATATTTACTTTCTCAAATGGAGTCTGTATGGAGAAGTTATCGCGATCTGTTCGTTGAGCCAAATAGGCAAAAATTTGATGCTGACTGTACCTGTCTGTACAGTCCGCACAGGACACGTGGAAGGACCGTACAACATATGTGGCAAGTCCATACAGGACACATGGAAGCTCTAGGGAGTGACACGTGGCATGCAGTTTTGGACTTTTTGGTGCACAGTTGTGCCAATCCGAAGGTGACACGTGTCACCACTAGAAGTGTGACACGTGGCACGAGTGACGTCATCGACTGACGTGGCAGGCTGATGCAGCAGTTGACTAGGAAGTATGTTGAAGTGATGTGTCTGGTACGTGGACCAATTGGTGTTTGACACGTGGCATCATTTTCGGCGAATGGTAAGGTGCCACGTGGCCCAGTCATGGGCTGCCATGTGGCACCCCTTTATTGGGTAATATTTATTTGGTTTGTTTATTAAAATTATGTGGAGCCAACCGGATTCGAACCAATGACCTCCATGTCCACCCAAGTTTTCACCAATCTCCGCTAACCACTATGCCGGCGTTTGTTTCTTGTTATCATTACGGGAAATATTATATGTATATTTGGTTTGTTGTATAGTGGGCGGGGGGGTCAGGCCGGGGCTTAGCCCCAGCCCGTGGTCGCGTGTTTATTATATGACCATAACTTTTTTTATATGGCATGGTTTAAAACATATAGCATAGTTTTGTATGTATAACATTGTGTTAATACACATCGCGCGGGGTATTTAAACTATAACCCAACGGTTAAACATTTGCGCAGGTTTTATTATATACATTTGAACATATATACCAATGTGTGTTAAATGAATGGCGCGTGGTTTATGTTCCAATGGTTATGTTGGTTATGTGCGACCGATGGTTGGTGTGTGTGCAGTTACAAGGTTATGGAAATAGCTCGTGGTTCTTATGTATTACACCATATGCCCGTGGACCGGAGCGGAAGTTGGCACGGTTGTAAAACCGTTGGCCCTTTTTATTTTAGCCCGAGGTCGTATGAACCATATGTCCGAGTGCTTCACGGTTGGGGGCTGGAGGCACCCTAACCGTCCTACAGTTTGGACCGTTTTTCGGAACCGCTCGGTGCCAGGTTTTAACACGCGTTTTGGAGTGTGTTCTTGGTTCATGCACACAGAGGTGCATTTTGGCGAACCAGTTTCAGAAAGCTTGAAGGAGGAAAATGGAGGAGGCCTAACTTCTTCATTTCTTGGCCGATTGAGGTGCCGTAAAAGCCCAGCCAGGGGTTTTTGGATGTGCTGAATCCATTGGTGCTATTTTCTAGGCCNCACACAGAGGTGCATTTTGGCGAACCAGTTTCAGAAAGCTTGAAGGAGGAAAATGGAGGAGGCCTAACTTCTTCATTTCTTGGCCGATTGAGGTGCCGTAAAAGCCCAGCCAGGGGTTTTTGGATGTGCTGAATCCATTGGTGCTATTTCCTAGGCCATTTGAAGACTTCTTCTGCAAGATTTTCACCATTGAAGTTCTAGGAAGCTCTAGGGAGCTTGAAGCCCTATTTGATGGAGGACATGGTTTGGTGTTTTTTCCAAAGAGAAGCTTAGGGAAGCTTATGGCCACATGTAGAAGAGGTCATGCCCGGATGAGCCATGATCCGTTTTCAGAGTTGTATTGGTCATTTTTGGGGTTTTTATGTGTTTTGATCTCAATGGTGCAGTTTGTTTTTCCATTGGAGTTGAGCAACAACTTGTAAAAGAACTTTCGACTAATTAATTCCAGAAAGCCAAGTCCATTGATGGAGGCTCAAGGAGATGTAGCCCGGAGGGGGGTGAACTCCTTTATCATGTTGTTCTTGTTGTGAGATTGATGGTTTATTTGCTGCAAATTATGTTGCTGTGTATTTATTGAAAGTACATATATAACCATTTAAAGGAACATAATCTCATACATAGGCATTTACAAGAAGATACATGAACATCTAAAGGAAGAAGCATAAACTTAACACATAAGTTTATTTTGCATATTTATACACATGAAGCAAGGTCCTGTAAAGTTTATTTTTAATGAAGTAGCGGGTGCTTGCATAGCATAACAAGTCAGCCTTCTATTTTCAGATCAGGTGGTATCAGAGCACAAGTTTGTTTTGCTCATGTGTTTTCCATTAATAGCTTGAATATTTAGCTATTGGTTTTTGTGCAAAGTTTTTGTGTTGAAGTTGAAATCTTGCAAAGATGGCAGATGCTTCAAGTATTGATAGTCCTCATACATTTCCATTTTCTAAAGAAGAAATTAGGCTCATGAGAGATTTGATGAAAGAGATGTATGATAAGAACATTGCCCTTGAAGAGCAGTTGATGGCCATGAAGCAGGAGAAAGAACAACTTTTTGCAAGGTTGCATGAGATGGAGATTCAACTCCATGAAGCAAAAGAAACCCTTACCACGTACATGCATGAACATAAGGTATGCAATGTTGATTTATCTGCTAATTCCTCTAAAGATGAATGTTTTGGTAGTTTTGAAAATCACACAAGAGGAATAGGGTCCAAGTTGTTGTTTAAAATGGGCTATGAGGGTAAAGGTTTGTGTAAACATGTACAAGGCATTGTTGAACCTATTTTTGTTGAAGAAAGACCCAAGTTTTGTGGTCTTGGTTATGAACGAAGAGATGGAATAAATTCCAAAGTCGAGGAGACAAGGGGAAAAGTTCCAAGCATAAACTTTGTTTCAAGTTCAGATCCTCAAGAAGGCTTTAAAGGTGAAAGTTCAAGAACTTTTATTGAAAGTTCGATTCCTTCACCATGCAAGGCTTGTGTTCAAGATGAATGCAAATGTAGTTGTGACAACGATGAGGACAAGGACATTGTTGATGGTCTTCAAAGGAGAGCTTGTAACTCTTCAGATTCACCTCCTCAAAGAGGCGATAAAGGTGAATGCTTCAGGTATAATTCCGCTTATCATTCAGTTGCTTTTGATTATGTATGTAAAAATGGAAGAAATAATCCATGTACATTTTGTGGTTTGTATAACCATCATGTTTCAAAGTGTTGGAAAAGATTGGCCAATTTCAAGAAACTTTCTAAGCAAAGACAGCGAGAAAGGAGGATGCAAAAGGTTTGCACTCATTGTCAAAAGCGAGGTCATCTTATTGATCAATGTTGGATGTTGCATCCAACCACTCATCCACAGCACAGGAAGCAGTTGGATAAAGAGTTTGGCAAGAATGGAAGAGGAGATTCCATCATCGATGTGAGTCCAGATGATTCACAAGAGAACGATGTTCAGCAGCAAAAGTCATCGTTGAGTTGGCTTGGTAAGAAATGGTTGGATTTCTTGACCAAGTGAGGTTTGCATTTTTCTGATTGTAAATGCAATTTTCAGCATTATGTGTGCATTTATGGGAAGGTCAATATGATGTTTCAAATAAGTCTCGACTGGTATTGAAGATTTTCTGACAACTATGTTGTGTCGATCGTGTTGTTCGACTTGTGTTTAGTCGATGGTGTTTATTGACTTGAAAGTTGATTTTGAAAACTCCATGTGCTTTGATAAAGTATGAGATGTGACCGTTTGTTTGAAGAACAAAAGATTTGGTTGGCATCATTTTTCAATCTTGTATGATTTGTTTTCAAGATTGATGGTTTTCTTGGCTTGTGACAAGATGTCGCAGGAAGTTTTGCAGCCATTGGAGAGATGATTTTGTTGAAGCCGAAGAGTTCGAAAGAGGGACTTGATTCTCAGTGGGAAGGTTGGTAGTCTTCCAAGCATAGAGAGAGCAGTGGGTCAGCAGCAGCTAGAGAGCAGTGGTTGAAGGGCATAGCTAGTTGCAGTGCGAGGCATGTCAGAGTGTTCAAGTGATTGTCGAAAAGATTTTGATATAACTTGAAATCAGACAGATAAGCTTTTGTGGGTCCAAAAGCCTTTCAGTGGGAAGGTGTGATCAAAATCTGGACCAGGGGGCAAAATTTTGCTCAATTTTCAAAGTGCTCGGAATGCAATGAAAACAATGCCATTGCGTCCATCTCGTCTTCCTGATTCCGGCGGTATATTTACTTTCTCAAACGAAGTCCGTATGGAGAAGTTATTGCGATCTGTTCACCGAGCCAAACAGGGAAAAATTTGATGCTGACTGTACCTGTCCGTATAGTCCGTACAGGACACATGGCAGGACCGTACAGCATATGTGGCAAGTCCGTACAGGACACATGGCAGCTCCAGGGAGTGACATGTGGCATGCAGTTTTGGACTTTTTGGTGCACAGTTGGGCCAATCCGAAGGTGACATGTGTCACCACTAGAAGGGTGACACGTGGCATGGGTGACGTCATCGACTGACGTGGCAGGTTGATGTAGCAGTTGACTGGGCAGTACGTTGAAGTGACATGTTTGGCATGTGGACCAATCGGTGTTTGACACGTGGCATCATTTTCGATGAATGGTAAGGTGCCACGTGGCCCAGTCATGGGCTGCCACGTGGCACCCCTTTATTGGCTAATATTTATTTGGTTTGTTTATTAAAATTATGTGGAGCCAACCGGATTCGAGCCGATGACCTCCATGTCCGCCCAAGTTTTCACCAATCTCTGCTAACCACTATGCCGACGTTTGTTTCTTGTTTTATCATTACGGGAAATATTATATGTATATTTGGTTTGTTGTATAGTGGGCGGGGGGTCGGGCCGAGGCTTAGCCCCGGCCCGTGGTCGCGTGTTTATTATATAACCATAACTTTTGTTATATGGCGCAGTTTAAAACATATAGCATAGTTTTATATGTATAACATTGTGTTAATACACATCACGCGGGGTATTTAAACTATAACCCAACGGTTAAACATTTGTGCGGGTTTTATTATATACATTTGAACATATATACCAATGTGTGTTAAATGAATGGCGTGCGGTTTATGTTCCAACGGTTATGTTGGTTATGTGCGACCAACGGTTGGTGTGTGTGCAGTTACACGGTTATGGAAATAGCCCGTGGTTCTTATGTATTACACCATATGCCCGTGGACCGTAGCGGAAGTTGGCACGGTTGTAAAACCGTTGGCCCTTTTTATTTTAGCCCAAGGTCGTATGAACCATATGTCCGAGTGCTTGACGGTTGGGGGCTGGAGGCGCCCTAACCGTCTTACAGTTTGGACCATTTTTTGGAACCGCTCGGTGCCAGGTTTTAACGCACGTTTTGGAGTGTGTTCTTGGTTCATGCACACAGAGGTGCGTTTTGGCGAACCAGTTTCAAAAAGCTTGAAGGAGGAAAATGGAGGAGGCCTAACTTCTTCATTTCTTGGCCGATTGAGGTGCTGTAGAAGCCCAGCCAGGGGTTTTTGGACATGCTGGATCCATTGGTGCTATTTTCTAGGCCATTTGAAGATTTCTTCTACAAGTTTTTCACCATTGAAGTTCCAGGAAGCTCTAGGGAGATTGAAGCCCTATTTGATGGAGGACATGGTTTGGTGTTTTTGCCAAAGAGAAGCTCAGGGAAGCTTATGGCCACATGTAGAAGAGGTCATGCCCGGATGAGCCATGATCCGTTTTCAGAGTTGTATTAGTCATTTTTGGGGTTTTTATGTGTTCTGATCTCAATGGTGTAGTTTGTTTTTCCATTGGAGTTGAGCAACAATTTGTAAAAGAACTTTTGACTAATTAATCCCAGAGAGCCAAGTCCATTGATGGAGGCTCAAGGAGATGTAGCCCGGAGGGGGGTGAGCTCCTTTATCATGTTGTTCTTGTTGTGAGATTGATGGTTTATTTGCTGCAAATTATGTTGCTGTGTATTTATTGAAAGTACATATACAACCATTTAAAGGAACATATTCTCATACATAAGCATTTACAAGAAGATACATGAACATTTAAAGGAAGAAGCATAAACTTAACACATAAGTTTATTTTGCATATTTATACACATGAAGCAAGGTCCTGTAAAGTTTATTTTTAATGAAGTAGCGGGTGCTTGCATAGCATAACAAGTCAGCCTTCTATTTTTAGATCAGATCTCCTCCACTCTAGTTGAAACCATCTCTTACCTTGTCTCATCTTTGATGATATCATTCCAAATCATCTCAAAGGTGTCATTCTAAAAGGGGGAAAGTGTATATTTGATGCAGGTTTGTAGTCATTTAAAACCAACCTACATCTCTTTTCCATCTACTTAGCCAAGGTTTTCTATCAAGATAAATCCCATAGACTTTGGTAAGTGGTGTTCGCATTCTATCTCATGCTTTAAATGTTTATCTTATGTTGATTTCAATGTTATTTTTTCTGTTTTTTTGTTTCATTTTATGTGCTAAATTAATCACATTACAAGAACCTTAAAACTATTAACTCCCACCCCTTCACCATAGTCCGCTAGTTAAGGCACTGATCTACTAATCGGTCAGGTAAGGTTATTGTGTTGTGTGATATGGAAGCCTCTCAAATCCTTTTGTGAGTAAGAATTGGGATTGAACATGGAAGGATAAGTGTTGCGATGACATTGGACACTCATCCTCATAGTCCCATCATAGTGTCTCAACAGAGCTTGATGAGACTCTCGTTAGTAACAAAAACTTAAGAAAATTTCCCAATATCACCATAGCAATACTTCATTTCACTTTAGGTTAGTTCTTTTTTTTGAAAAAAGGAGAGAAACCCTATAAAAGATTGTTTTTTATAATTTCTTTAGAACAAGATGGGTGGTGGAATTTACTAAAACCAATGACTATCTAATGGATTATGGAGTCAAGAACAATGAATAAGGGTTTGAATGTTATGAAAATCCACTTTCTTAAAATGAGAAAATGAATAAAAGTTTGAATGTGATGAAGATCCACTTTCTTAAAACGAGAAAATGAATGGTCTAACTGTGGTCTTGCAATCACAATAAAAACAATAATACTACCAGCCCATAGCCATAGATCAACTCAGGAAGAAATGGCTGAAAAATAGATTCACAAGTAAGCCATAATGCTACGCACTCAAATTTGAGGAAAAGCCATTAAAGTGCATAAAGTTCATTTTTCTCAAAACTGACTTCAACAAAGTGTGTCGGAGGATTCGATGCTTCTTTGCCTTAGTTTTGGATCCAAATGCGTGTCCATAGTTAATATCTTTTTTCCGTAGGCCTGCTTGTAGGACGATTAGACCCCTACTTGTATGTGATAGTTGTTGATGCCTTAGGCTATATATGTTAGGCCGTTGAATTCAAGGGAAGATCAAGCAAATCTCTTGAAGGAAGTGAGATAGCTAATAATCTTTTTCAGATGATTTTATGATTTTTGTTGAGGCTGCTCAGACCTCAGTTGATTAAGTTAGAGAGTGATTTGACAAGGTTAAACGACGAAAAAGGAAAATTAAACGTTAAACTGAAAAGCGGGGTGGAAAATTGGTGAATATATATATACGTTAAACTGAAAAGCTGGGTGGAAAATTGGTGAATATATATATATATATATATATAAGAGAGCTAATAAACCAAATGGGCTATCTCAATCTCTAGTATAATAAGTGTTATACAACTCTGAAACAAAAATAGCCCACAGTTCAGAAATTATCTGAAAAATCATGTGCTGAGAAAAAATACCTTTCACTATAAAGTTCAATTTCTAACCCCATTTCCCAAAAAAAATAAAGAAGAATTGTAGAACCTGCCAAGAAAGTAAAATGTTCAACCATTAAAACCTCTAAGAAGCCAGAGAAACACGAAGAAAATAATCCGAAGAACTGTTATTAAGACAATAAACATAATAAGACAAAAATTCAACGAAACATGTTTCGAAGCACATTAAATAATAAATAAATAACATCCTCACCCGGCGTATCGATGACATTCAATTTTCTGCCATCTTTCAACTGGACTTGCTGCAATTCACAGGTGGCTGTAACAGCGGAAGAACTGTTAGAAGACTTAAAGGCCCTACGCCCAAGGATGGAATTACCAGTTGCACTTTTACCATTGCCCGTGCGCCCTAGCAAAACCAGAGTGGTAGCTATTTTCCTTCCTTGCACTTTTACCATTGCCCGTTCTTCCGCTGGGAGATAACCCCTAGAACGACATGACCAATGTATGCAATTGTTCCCTACAATTAATCTTTAATGCCGTCATTAACCAAACTCAAGGGAGTTGTCCTTCCGTTCTTTGCAGATAGTAATGGTCGCCCTTTCATTCAAGACTAAGGTGAAGAGTGACTACCGACCATATTAGCGGGATAGGTGGTCTCATTAGTCACAAGGCATTTTGCATTTTTTAAATGAAACTGATAATTGGTAGTTTATGTTATTTTTTAGGTTGCCATGATCAAGAAGACAAAGTTTCCAGACATGATATGGAAACTCTCAAGTTATGGGGCTTGGAACAACCATAAAATTTCCGCATAATCCTATGTTAACGTTGGATTCAATATAATTGAAAATTTCCACCACACCTCTATATATGTATATGCACTGCAAAAAATGCTTTGGTTTCTCATTCCTAATGACAAAGGTTTCCTTCCTTGAATTTAGATTGACCAATACAAAGATCCCCTCGACAAGAAGAAGCACATGATGATGAAAGAAAATGTCGCGTCTCTCAAGATGTACATGTTTTTCATTATTTTTTTAAATCTAAAACATGTGCATATATTATAGTAGAGATTTTGTTCATGAATCATTTTTTTTTTACATAAAAAGAAAACAAGCAGTTGCTTTGATTAATTTTCAGTTGCTCTGATTATTTTTTAGGAAGAGTAGTGGTTTTTCAAGGGGTGCATCAAAATATGGGGGAGTATCCAGGTATGCATTTAATTTGAATAGTTTTCCGAATTGTTTTGTGAAATATTGAGATCTACAATTGAAAATTAAATTGAATGGTACACTATGGAAAGCTAAGGATGAAAAGATGAAGACTTGTGCTAAGGAGAGATACCAGGATGGAGTCTTCATTTACCAATTTTTCTCAAGGTAATGATCCTAACTACTTAAATTTAGATTTTAATTGGATTCGTATCTATGATTCATTTCAAGATATTAGTAGGGATTGAATGTTAAAGATCTACATATAATAATTTTAAACAATTTAAAAATCTTCCCTTAAAGAATATCTTCATAGAAACTAGAAAGAAATAAACGTTCCTTAAGCAAAACACAAAAATAAACTGGAATATCTTCATACAAACATTCCTTAAAAAAAACACAAAAATAATGCTACAAAAACATTGTGAGTATACATAAATTGTTAGACATTTTAAACTTAAGGGAGGAGAAAAAAGGGAGATCAAGATTAGATTCATGAGACATGCAAACGATGGAAAGATTAATGACTGGACTCCAACAGACTGGACTATTCGCGCAATAAGTGAAGAGAACTCATTGTTACCACTATCATTGTTCTGATCTAGACATGTTTGACATGCTTCACACAACTTAACCGGGTAGGAATACCAGAAACCACCTTAATTAATCAATACTAAGGTTGGAAAGCATAACAACATTTCCCAAACATTTCAAACTTTGGACATAGTGTCTCGATAAATTCACATTTATTTTCGAACTTTGGACATAGTGTCTCAATAAATTCACTAACTTTAGATATAGTGTTTCATTAAAAGAATGGCTATTTTTGTGTGAGCAATTCACTGAACTTTCAATATTGTACTTCATTAAATGAATGAATATGAATTAATGTTTCTTCATTCTTACATGTGTGTTCATGAAACTATGAAACTATAATCCACATTATAATTTGCAAAAAATTATAAAGTCAACTCTAAACTAATATTAAGTGAGAGATGAACTAATCACTATAGTTCCTAGTCTTTCTTTCCCACAGACTAATAACATTCCTTGATAATATAATAGTTCTTTAATGTAATACAATATGACATCTTACATAATTTAGTGTATTAATACTCTCTTTTTAATAATATAACCAATTAAAAGCAACATCTCATATTTTATAGTAAATAGTAAATATTTTTTTATGTCAATTTTTAAATGAGTTTATATTCTAAAGATGGAAATTTTATGGTAAAAGTTAATTTTAAAATAAAAAAATACAAAAATGGAATAAATAAATTTAATTTTCAAATTTTTCTACTTATTACAAATTTTATAAATTTATTTATTTAAACGTCGTTAATATAGCAGTTGGAGAAAGCTGAAAGGTATGCGCTGGTAAAGAATTTATTAAATTTTATTATTGATTAACAAGTAAACGGTTGCACTTCATTTATCTGGTGTTAATATTTTAATTTCTGTTAATCACTTAGGTGACAAGCTATCAAAGTAGTTTTTAAATATGATTAGGTAAATGTAAAAAAGTAAACACATAAACGGATGTCTTTATAATAGCTAGGAAGTTAATGATTGAAATCACAGCCATTTATTTTGTGTGACTACTAAGAATATTCCAGCCATATTTAATCCTGTCCATAGATGACTTATTAAGCACTAAACCCCTATTAAATCTCCCCATTATCAATAGGTGTACGTATTAAATACAATTAAAAATTTTAATTCCTTTAACACAATTAACCCGTAATTCATTCACTTTTTTATATGTGTTTACAGCATTTGTAGGCTTAACCTGTTGATATGAGATTACAAAGTCATTGGCTCCGTGATTTGTCTACAGAGTGATTCGCTACGTCGGATTGAGTTAAGGAATTTAGAATGTTTTAAAGGGCGGCTGGGCTACAAACTGATTCGATTCGCTGTACTCAGTTACAGAATCTGGAATGTTATAAAGGGCGATTGGGCGCTACAAAGTGAGAATCTGGAATCTTATAAAGAGTGGTTCGGCTACAAAGTGATTCGCGAAGCCCTACTCTGGAATGTTATAAAGGGCGGTTTCGCTACGCCGTACTGATTGAGAGAATCTGGAATGTTATAAAGGGCGGTATTCGATACGTTGTATTGAGTTAAGGGGCGGTGCATTAACATCGGCTATTAATAGCAATTACAATCGTTTTGATATTCTATTCATGCACGCTGTCACTGGGTGCTGAAGCAGAATTCCTTGGTTGCTGGAGCAGATTTCAGCAGCTTTTAAGTGCTATTCTAGAAAGGATAGGATGGAAGGAAGGGGAAGGGGAAGGCCTACCACTCTGGTGTTGTTAGGGCACATGGGCAATGGTAAAAGTGCAACTGCTAATTCCATCCTTAAAGGAAGGCCTTTAGGTCTTCTCACAGTTTTTCCGCTGTTACAAAGTGATTCGATTCGGTACGCTGTACTTTTACCATTGCTGTAATTCACAAGTCGCTCGAACAGCGGAAGAACCGGAGTGACACTGAAAGGCCCTGCGCCCAAGGATGGAATTACCAGTTGCACTTTTACCATTGCCCGTGCGCCCTAACAACACCAGAGTGGTAGGCCTTCCCCTTCCTTCCATCCTATCCTTTCAGGATATAGAACTTAAAACTGCTGAAATCTGCTCCAGCAACCAATGAATTCTGCGTCAGCAGCCAATGACAGCGTGCATGAATAGAATATCAAAACGATTGTAATTGCTATTAATAGCCGATGTTAATGCACCGCCCCTTTACTCAATACAACGTATCGAATACCGTCCTTCATAACATTCCCGTGCTTAACTCAATACAGCGCTTTATAACATTCCAGATTCTCTCACTGAGTACGGCGCAGCGAATCGCTTTATAGCCGAATCACTGAGTAGAGCTTCGCGAATCACTTTGTTGCGCCTAATCGTCCTTTCTAACATTCCAGATTCTGTAACTGAGTACAGCGTAGCGAATCGAATCACTTTGTAGCCCAGCCGCCCTTTAAAACATTCTAAATTCCTCAACTCAATCCGACATAGCGAATCACTTTGTAGCCAAATCACGGAGCGAATAGCTTTGTAATCCCATACACATAAGAGTAAAATGGGTTAATTCAAACATTAAAATCATTATTGCAACAGGCAGCAACAGCCAGTTCAACAACTCTCCATTTGGATACTAGGAAAAGAGGACACCCCTTACAGTTTTACTTCGATTATTTATATATATATATATATATATATATATATATATATATATATGGATATGGGTTAGTTTTATCTATTGAACCATCTATTTAAAGCATGTTATCAACAAAGAGATCATAAATCAAAGATTCAACTGTAACAAAGTCAATCTAAATTACAACTGCTATTGTGGCTTGTGGTTAAGTCAGTTTTTATCTAGATATCTCAAAGTGGAAAGAATCCAACAAAGTATAATTTAGTAATCTAGTAAAATGAAACTAATAATTATCATGTAATGCTTGGTTAAATTTTAACTATTATACATAAAATGGATCGTGTCACTAGACTATTAAACAAAGGTTTTAATAATAATGTCCACAATTTCAGAAAAAAAAATTCACTAAATTTTATTAGAGATTTTAATTTCCATCTACTAATACATTTGTTAAAATTATTCTATTTAACATATACATACAATCTTTTCACACACAAAAACATACTTTAACATCTTAAAATACATTTTCAACCCATTTGAATATAAAAAAGTTAAAAAACTTATTAATTTAGTGACCAGAAAAACAATTCATAAGAAATCACTAGGAGCTATGATTTTGGAACCTTGCACCACTAGTTCTTCTTCACCCAAACTCTCTATAGACACACTACCTATATTTATTTTGTAGACATAGTCTCAAACTCTTTGGACACACTACTTATAGTTCTTTTGGAGACATAGTCCCAAACCTCTAATAGAATGTAATAGGTTATAGACTTGAGAATGAAATTTTAAGGGAACCTTTCATGTTTGGGAAGCCAAATTTCAATATTGTAGTTTCTAAGTTTTCATTTCATTTTCCTTTAAAGAAATTAAAATTTCATGATTAATATTAAAGAGTGTGAATATTGTTTGTATATAATAATATAGTCTTACATACCAATACACTTATGAATTCCTTCATCTCAAAATATATATACAAAACATATAATAATATAATATTAGATAAAAGTGTGCCTATAAATTGAATAGCTTAAAATGCAACATCTTATAAGGTAAAAATAATGAGTAGGTTGTTCTCCAACCCACAAATTAATGGGTCAGATCATTTTTCCATGTCATCATCTTGATGATTTGCTCTCCAAAACCAAATGTAAAAAATGTTCAATTAAAAATAAAATTTCAGCCTTGCATGGTGTATTTTTAAAAGACAATGTAAGACATAACATTATTAATTTTAATAATTTAATTATTTTTCAAGACCTCATAACTTACAAAAAAACATAACCACCTCGGAACTTTCATTTTTTCAAATATAGAAATAGTTTTTAAGAATATTTAATCTAATTTCTTTAGTTTGTTAAATAGACCTTCTTAGTTAATTAACCGATGGTTAAGGAACATGGAAATCATCATCACCACCATAAATTGTATAATATGGTATGAATTAAGTAATCTTTCATAAAAACTTTTATGATTTTTTGGTTATTATTAGTTATAGATACCTTTCATGGTATATCATGACATGCATCAATCCAACATATAAATGTGATGTGTCTATTTATTTTTAATACAATGTAGATTATATCTATAACACACCCAATCCCTTAAAGGGATTTTTAAGGAATGGGCGTCAAAATTTCATTCTCCTTAAGTAATCAAATCCTCCATTCAGGGTCTTTATCGTTTTTTTCTCGTCCATAACTTTCCAACCACGGTCTCAAAGCTCTAGAATGAGCTCAGGAAGGGAAGGTATACCCTTCCCAAGTTCCTCGAGTGTTCATTGGTTAGGTGCCACGTGACTTCCATGTGGATCTGACTCATACACTTCATCTCGAGTTCTCTGATGTACCAGAGTTTCCAACGCTCCTAAATCCATGGCGAAGATCCATCCACCAACCAATCCAATGACTGGGCTTGACCCTCGGCTAACACACAAGCTAGAGGGGAATTCGATGTTCGACGCTCCAACCTTCAAATTTGAATTCCAGGCCTAGCCCCTTTGCTTCAGTGACAGTTGCACACAACTGCAGGATATGATCGGATGCTAAGATAATAGATGCCTATTATCGTTCTTTGATCCAGTTCCTTCTGTCAGAAAGAAACCTCGGGTTCGTTCTGGGCCCACAGGACTTTGTTGTACTTCGGGATGACGTTCTGCAGCAATACCATTCTTCCATTCATGGGGGTGGTTGAGGGTTCAACCGCCTATCCTTTTCTTATTATCTGTTTTCTTATCGTTCTCACATCCTTTCCTCTAGTGATATCATGGCCACTACTTTCAAGGATTCACCCCCACAGTAAGTTATTGGCAATTAAACAATGATACATTTACAATGTTCTTATGACACAACATGGTAATCCTAATTAATGATTAATTACAAGTTGGGGGAAAGAAGGGTGTTACAATACCCTCCTCTTTAAAAGGAACACTTTCCTCGATGTTATTTCTCAATAACACATGTCATGCCTTTCTCATTCAACCACTTTAAAAGTCTTGACCTTCTTTCTCGGTCGGGTCCTTTTTTAGACTCTAAATATTCATCACCTGCCTTCAATAATTCTTGGAAAAAAAACACATTAATCATAGTCTCATGTGAAATTTTTTTTACCGTTGCATAAAATTTTTAGGAAAATTCCATAATCTAGCACAATACTTATCTGCGCAGTTTGTGGATTTGTATCCACATGGTTGTCTTGTTATCTAGGCTCTCTATTTTTCCTTGACATGCCCATTGTGTGCATGATCCCAATCAATAGTTTACAAGAACTATCAGAGTCTTCTCTTCCTTGCGGTCACTCACCCTCCAAGCCTAGGCTCAGGCATCCCCTTCTCTATTATATAGTTCCTTGGGTGATCCATCTTGCCTTGCCAAGGTTTTCTCGCACAGAAGGAATCCCAGAGACTTTATCGAGCCTTACAATCGAGGTGTCCCTCATAATTTCTCTGTCGAGGCGTCCCTCCGACTTGTGGTACCTCAACAAAACATATTCCAGGTGATCATGGATTACCACGGGGTTCTCATGTCTCAACAATAGCCATTTTTTCATGCTTTTTGTCTTGACGACCTTCATCTTTCCTTTCTGGACAAATATTTTCTTCTCACCTATATCACAGGTATACAAAAATTCATGAGACATAATCAAAAATTCTAAATTCAAAATTTTCTTGTAGATTTGTCACCAACATATGTCCAAATTCCACATTTGTTTTTGAGATATGTTCTGCATGGAACCCGATCCACCAATTATGGGAATTTCCTTCCAATAGCAGTTTGGCTCAACAAGAAATTTTGGTCTTCCTTATGGGCTTCCAAAACTGCCATATCCAGGACCCCTTTGCTTCCTGCGCTTTCAACTTCAATTAGTGAAACAAATTGTTAGTTTCCTATGCACATATATTTTCACTGCACCTTTATAACGTCATCGCAAACAATTCTTAAATTGTGCATGCTAACAATCAAATCACTTTTATCTCTTCGATGATACAAAGAAAAAGGAAATTCCATTCCTTACACATGCATCAGTTCAGTATATCAACTTTTCCAAATGAAATTCTGATATCAATTGTCTTTAATGAATGTGCCAACATTCGTGGCCACATTCATACCCAATGCACTCTTGCATCGATTTTAGGTATCACTTTTCAGGTTAGGCACTCTTGCCAAGGTGTGTTTGAATTCAACGAACTTATTACCATATGGATTCTTTGTCCATTTTTATTATTTTAGCAGAACTATATTTTTTTCTCTGAAGTGATCATAGCCCTAAAATCATCATTCATGAAACTCCATGTTTCACATGAATGTCTTTAACCATTCCTTTGACATCCATATAATGTACGTAAAATTTTTGGAAGGTCCTCCTTTCATGCAAACATGCATTTCCTTGAGCAATTCCATGCAATGTGCTAGCTATTATCACCTTTATTCCCTTAGACCTAGTCCTCACGACCACAGTATAATGCAGAGTGTTAAACTCTATCTTCCTTGACCTGCCCGGAGGAACTCCGTTTTCTCTTCATGCGATAAAGAGTTGTGACCTCGGCTCTATTCTTTTCAGGCGCTATCCTTTCGGTTCCCATGTCCAAGCGCTATGATCCTGGATAACTCCCTTGTCTACAAATCGATGGTGTAGATTTGTTTTCCCCCAGATCCAATGGATGCAAGGGATTGTGCAACCTCAACTAGCTCGTGGTTTAATTCTCCTTCCGATCTATGCAATGAATACGGGTTGTCCGATCTACAATTGCATCCCAAACTCAAAACAACGCTATATTGAATTTAAATTACGAGTACAGGTCTCGACGTTAACCCATTGGCATATGCAATCTCCGCAATGACCGCAGGTCGTCAATCTTAGCTCTCGATTGATTTTAACCGCACGATTTCCAAATAATAACAGTAATGCTAACACAAAAGTGTTTGACCGAGAATTTAGGTTGATATAGAGCTTCGATGTGCTAAAATCAACCACAGAACCCAATCAAAGTATGATTTTTATGTGACATTAATGCATGGGTTCCTTGCAGGTTCTCCCACCGATCGTTCATAGATCGATGGTTCGCAACGATTGTGGAATCCCAATATGCATGCTCTTTATCAGAGAGTTCAATATTCACAATATAAAAAGTACTTACCCAACTCTTTTAATCTTGGTCGTTGATTCTTAACCCTGACGAGATCAACGATGTTGATTGATTACGGGTCATGAACTAGCACATCCATTAATTTCACCTTTGCGCTTCGCAATGATTCCCAACCATCGATCTTTGTTCACAGATCGACGGTTCACAGTGATTGCGGGGCCGGATATGGAAAATGTTCGCTCGACTTTGTCTAATCATGGTCGTTGATCTTCCACCTCGACGAGATCAACGATGTTGGTTGATTGTGGGCCATGAACTAGCACACCCATTAATTTGACCTTCTCACTCCGCAATGATCCCCAACCGTCGATCTAATTGAAGGACTGGTGTTTGATTCATTAATTCCAATGGATACTGAAGTCGATTTGACGACTGGGATCGGTCTTCCCTCCGATGAGCGACTCACATTCATCTCTTCTGTCAGGTCCTTGATTAACTTGATTCGATTCAGGTTTTCTTCCTGAATCATACTCTACGTGGGTATCCATGGCATACAACTTCCTTTTGAAAATTTTGTGCATAACATTAAGACAATTAAACATTTTGAGAAATGTCCTAGCACATCTTTATGCACCTCATCACATTATCCTTAATATTTTCATGAGTGCAACACAATCAAATCTTGATTGTTTCTACATCAATACGACCACCATCACTATGGTGCCAAAACATTTACTTTCATCTACGTACCATCTCTCTCATCCCAAAGAAAATATATTACTCAGTGAGAAAATAATTGAAGGCTCTCCCCTTTTTCCAATTCTTTCTACACCACCTCAGACTTTTCAACCCAATTGAGTTATCTCTAAAGGCCTCACTTCCTTTTTTTAACATGGATTCAATCAAGCCTATTCAATCAAACATACTCATTTATTCATTCATTAATATTCTATTCATTACATGATGATTTCAAAATGTAATCCAAGATTCTTATATATATATATATATATATATATATATATATATATATATATATTATATAAGATTTTAGCTCACTGCTTAGTTTCGCAACAGTTATTAAGGTTGTGAATCTGACCTCCTGACAAATTTTTCACATGGTTCTTCCACAGAGAACTCCCTCAACATGCAACTTCATTATTGCACATCCATCACTATCTATGATGGCCTCAACCTTGAGTTAGCTTTAGTTGTTTACCAAATATTCCATAAGGAATATAAACATGTATCTTTGTGATGCACCCAAATTATTTATTCATACATATTTTGGTTTTGTTAACTTACATCCATGATGTACTTAACCATATGCAAAATTGAAAGTCTGTGTGTAGCTTCCATACGCATATTTCACAGCCTACATACATCTCTATTCTAAATTCAGTCACCTCATGATTGTTCCAACTCATTCTTATGTGATCCTCAAGGCATAATCATTTGCCTCTTATCTTGACACAGACCATCCTTTCTCATTTACCCTTTCATTTATTTATACTCGTATTTCCCAAGGGAATGGAGCACATTCCCCTTAAGATATCATTCAAAACATAAATTTAATGACTCTTTAAAACAATGGAGTCAACCATGCGTCTATGGTGTTAGAACCAGAAGTCACCTATGGATTCCTAT
Organism: Picea mariana; assembly: GCA_032191745.1. Taxonomy (NCBI): domain Eukaryota; kingdom Viridiplantae; phylum Streptophyta; class Pinopsida; order Pinales; family Pinaceae; genus Picea; species Picea mariana. The sequence goes on along the minus strand of JASDQU010099718.1, from coordinate 696,187 downwards.
AGAGGTAAGCCCGATACCCATCAGTATTTTATGTAACAGGTTGGTTATAAAAAGGTCAAATGGGAGCAATCTCAAGAAAATATTGTCTTAACTCAGAAGATGGACTGATATGCACAAGAAGGTGAGGTCTGGTTTAACTTTAGTCAGTAGGTTGTATTAAGGGTGAGTAGGAGGAGGACTTCAGTGAAGAATGTAGAGGTCTTATGTGAATATCAAGCTTTATAGTAGCCTAAGAAAGAAAAACTTAAACACAAGGTCTTCTTGAATTCAAATTTCAAAGGAACTGAAAGAAATTATAACAAAACTATAATCAAACTTTCATCAGAATGAAGTCACAATAATTCAAGTGAATCAGTCAATCATGAACTCTTTCAGTATCGGAGGGAAACAAGAGGGGCCAAGAAAGTTGGCTTTCATTAAAAAAGAAATCTTAGATTATAAAGCATAACTAGAGAACCAACGTGTTCATTAAAAATTTATAAATCAGGAGCTTTGCTCTACCATCGACCATTACAAAATATAAAAACTGAGTATATATACTCAAAGATAATTGCCCCCTACAGAAGCGTGCTTTCGTCACTCCATTCAAGGCTTGGCCTCTGCATCTTCTTCTGTCAAGGTGCACTTGCTTTCTTCTTACAGAGGCGGGATCAAATTGGTATGGGCTTCACACAAAAATCCATGACAGGGAACCTTAGCTGACAGTCTGCCTTCCACAGCTAGATTTTCATGCTTTCCATTTATGTGGTGAAACGTGGTTTCAACCACATACCCATTTTCATTAAATTCTTTCATAGGGATCAGGGTGAGACCTGACACCCGTCAATGTTCCGAGCAATCTCACGACTCCTTTGAGTCAATTTCGGTGCCTCGAGGCCATGTAGATCTTTCTCGGTGACCGACTCAGGTGATTTACTCCTTGGCGCAGCTCATTTCCTTTCCCAACATGACCTCGGGCCATGACCTCGTGCTTATCTTAGGCACGTCATGATTTCACGTTTTGCAAGATCATGCTATGCTCTATACTTGAACCTCTGAGTCACAAAATCGCGATGCTCGGATCAGGTGACACGAGTCCCCTTTGATCGAATGACCCAAATGACATCGAGACTTTGGGACATCACGCTTCATGAATCTTCAAAACTCTTCCTTCTTACTTTATCAACTCATGAAACCACGAAAAGTTGATCCAATGGTCCATCTTTCTTCTTTGATTAATGACAACGATCTTATCGCGATTTCTCATTTTACGAGTCCTTATGACTTTCTCCTTGACCGCTCCATCTCGCGAAACCATGAAATACTAATCGCACACCACGTGTCCTTCGCAGAACCAATGGCTAGGATGGACCTCACGATTTTAGACCTCTGGTGCTATATTTTGTGCAACTGTAGATCCCGATCACTCGATCATCATCGATCTGATTTTGCTCGCTCACCTGATTTGAGTCCACATCAAATCTCTTCAAGTGTTGCGCTTGGTGGTCATGACTGTGTCCTGTGAACAATTACTCAGATGAATGGTTGAGGGCTCAGGAAAACAAAAGGATCAGTGGCAGAGGAAAAAAGAGGGGTGATCGGACTTAGGGAAAACATGAAGGCTAAGGATCGATATTCTTCAGGAAAGTAGTTGAGGAAAAACAAGTATATCAAATGGGTGAAGACAAACAGTTGAAAACTATGAGCCGAAAGGAAAACTTATGATCCAGTCTGCAAAAGGAGAGAAACAGGAAAAATTACAAACCTAGGTAGAAAACACAAACTCACAAGACCCTGACAAGTTTATGTGCTAACATTAGGCTCCATGGGGGATAGATTCCTCCCTGTGAGTCTCTAAGAGCTCTTTCCTTGGCTTCAGTCCCTTAGTGTTGGGTTATGGAGTCTTCTATTAAAAACAAAATAAACATAAAACATGAATGGTATTTACAATGGTGGGGCACCGATTGCGGCTTTAAACAAACGACATTTTCAGAAAGTGCCCATTTATGGGGCCACCAAAAAATTTGTCTCCCTCCAAATTCTTTAACCTATAAGTGTTATTTGGGAACTTTTCAGATATTTGGAAGGGGCTGATCCAAAGGGATTCAAATTTTCCATGCTTTCCCTTTTCATATCTGGGCGCATCCCATTTGAGTACCATATCTCCAAGACGAAAATCCTCCTTACTGTTCTTCCTGTCAAAGGCTTGCTTGATCCTTCGTTGATGGTCATGTGTTATTTCCATTATATGCTCTAGTCTGTTGCACTTCTATCATCGGATGAATCCTCCTGATCATGTCATCAGGCTCTTCCTAACAGTCTTGGAATAACTTCTCCACAGAAAAGGTGAGATGAGAAGGAAAAACTTCTTCAATCCCATATACACACTAGAAAGGAGAGATGCCAAGGGACCGCTTTGTTTTCACTCTATCATCCCACAGAGAAAATTTTAGGTTTGAATCCCATGCTTTCTTGTTATCCTCTAGCAGCCTTTTGATGATGTTTAATAGGATTTTGTTAGAGGATTATGCTAATCCATTGCCTTGGGAGTAGTAGGGGGTAGAGTGGATCAATGCAATCCCAAAATGCTCACAAAAATTGATCAGTGATTCAACCTTAAAGGATGCAGCATTGTCAGTGACGATTCTAGTCGAGAAACCAAACCTTACTATAATATCATCCAGAAAACCAATTATCACCCTATGGGAAGTGTTCCTAGTGGGGATAGCCTCTATCCACTTAGTGAAGTAATCTGTTGTATTTAGGATCCACCTGTGTTGACCACTTGAAGAAGGATGAATCTCTCCGATAAAATCCAGACCCCACTTTTGAAAGGATCCTGAAGCTAGTGCCAACTTCAATGGCAGAGACTTGAGCTGTTGCTTCCCAGAGAATTTTTGGCATTTGATACAGCCTCTAATTTTCTCATATACGTTAGTGAATAGAGAAGGCCAATAGTACCCAACCCTGAGAATTTTTTAGGCAGTGGTTTTCCAGAAGTGATATCCCCAACATAGGCCACTATGGAAATCCAACATGATCCTTTCGGCCTCTAGTAGGTATAAACATTTCAGAAGCACTCCCAGAGGGTATTTCCAATACAAAACATGCTCAATAAGGAAATATTTAATTTCTTTGAGCTTAGGATCTCTTTCCTTTATTTTTCCCATACTGTCAGGAGGCCTTAAATCTCAAAAAAAATATATAATATCTTTATACCAGGCACATCCTACCAACAGAGGGTTGTCCTGAGGGATGTTATCAGACAACTCGGCTTGCTGATTTTCTGAGCAAATGTTGATGAAATTGACCCTCAAATCTTTACAATTAGATTCAACCAATAGCTTGGCTAAACCTTGGCCTTTAACTAGCTTGGTGGGTTTTATTTCCAGATCAAATTCATGGATTCTGGCAATCCACTTGCTCCTTCTCCCGTCTATGTCGGGCTGAATGAGAATGTCCTTCACAGAAGCTGAAGGAACATACACAATGATTTTTGAATGCAAAATATAGACTATGAAAGATTTGATAGATTTCACCAAGGCATAGGCCTTCTTTTCCACGATGTCATATATGACCTCTATGTCTCTTAGTGCTCTGCTGAAAAATGAAATAGGTTGCTCCATCTCTTCAATGTTTTTCTGCAATAGAAAAAATTCCACCGTATCAAAAGAAGCAAAAGAGAAAATCTAAAAAACTTTGGAGTAATCAGGACTGATCAACACAGGTGTCTCAGTCAATTCTTTTGTGATTTGATTGAAGGATTCTCTAGGCTCAACAATCCATTTTACTTCATTCCCTTTCTTGAGCATGGCGGTGATATGTTTCACCAATTCGACAAAATTTGAAACAAACCTTCTCAGAAAATTATTTTTTCCCAGGAAAGATTGAACGTCCTTCTTGGACCTGGGAAGCGACACGGCTTGAATAGCTTCCACCCTTCTTGGGTCAATCTTGACCCCATCATTTGATACAATGTGTCCCAACAATTTTTCTTCTTGCATAGAAAATAAAGACTTCTTGGGATTTAGGGGGAGACCAAACCTCCCGCATTTCGAGAAGACCTTTCTTAGATGTTGACAATGTTCTTTATCGGATTTGGAGAAGACTGTTATTTCATCTAGATAGATGACCATAAATTTATCTCTTTCTCCAATGAATGTGATGTCCATGGCTCGCTGGAAGGTAGCTCCTGTGTTCATCAATCCAAAGGGCATTTTGGCATACATGAATCTGCCCCAAGGAGTGGTGAAGGTTGTATTTTCTATGTCTTCGGGTAGGACAAAGATCTCGTTGTATCCAAAATATCCATCAATCATGGAAATTTTGGATGCACATGTTACCCTTTGAAATATGTGTTCCATCTTTGGCAGTGGGTAATTGTCCTTCTTAGAGTTTCTATTCTGATTTATGAATTCAACACACAGTCTGATTTATCCATTTTTCTTTCTCACCGGGACTAGGTTGGCTACCCATTTAGAATATCTCAAAGGGACAATTATTTCAGTGTCCAACAACTTCTTTACATCCCTTTCCGTAATAGGTAGAAGCATAGGATTTATTTGTCTTAATTTCCGCCTAAATGGTTTGGCATCCTCTCTTAATGGGATATTATGCTCAATGACGGTTGTGTCGTATGTTCTGAGGTCTTCATAGGTCCAAGCAAACACATCAGAGAATTACTTTAACAACTCAACATACTTGACCCTCTGCTCCCTTGACAGGATGCTTGACATCTTAATGAATTTTGGATCCTCCTCTGTGCCAATATTTGCAGTCAGTTACCTCAACATGCTGAGTTAGGCCTTTAAAATTTACTGGCACATCGTTCCCATCGAACAATCTTTCTAAAGGAACTAGTCCCTTTGGAATGTGGTTGCTAGGCAGATGAACAATATGGTGATTAGCAATTTTATTCAAAAATACTTCAGGAGGAGGGCCACCTTTGGAATCATGCTCTTGATCAATGTGTAATGTAGAGAACTCATCAACCGATTCAAGAAATCTTTTGATTTCAAGATCATCTTCGAACAACTTCCAATGCTTGATATTATCTGGTACAGAGGGCCTATATCTAATCTCAACATCATACCTGAGCTTAGGTGGTAGTGGGACCCTGAACTGGCTCGCTGAGACGGCCAAAGAATCAACCATAGTATTTTCCTCTCTTGGAATAAATGAAATGCTCATGGCCGAGAAAGAAGTTGTCGACCAGATCCCATACTTCATTTCTGTAATTTCTGAGCCGAGGGTTTTTGGCTTGATAAACATTTTTGACCTAGTGAACAATTAGTTCAACATCTCCAAATACTACTAGGTCTTCAATTCCCATGTCTTTCACAACCCTAAAAAAAAAAACAAGAGCCTCATACTCTGCCACATTATTGTTAGTTCCAAACTCTAATTTGTATGACAGGGATATGGCTTCTTGACAAGGTGACACAAAAACTACTTTGACACCAACACCTTCCTTAGAACAGGCTCCGTCGAGGAAAATATTCCACACAGAATTAGTTGGGGGAGGTATTTCATGAGAAGAAATGGGTTTCTTTCTGATTTCAAAAGGAGTTTTAGGAGAATTAGTGAGTTGTAACAAACTAGATCCCAAATCAGTGTTGAGTGCAAAGATAGGATGATTGGTGGGGTCTGCTTCATCACTGATGATGTAGGCCAATTAAGCTTATATATACAATCTTCTATGTTCCCCCCCAAACACAGGAATGGTCGCATATGTGAGGTCCATCTGCAAGCTTCCCCCAAGTCTTTTTATCCACGATCTTGACAACAACATGTTGAATTTTGGGGGAACATCAGCCACCACGATATCCATGACCACGCTCTTCATGTGAAACTGAAACAAGGTCATGACCAGATCTTTGATGACCCCAATACATTGCACCCTCCTTGAATCAAAAGAATACAAATCATGATAAGCCTTCGTGATTTCTAGCGCGAGTTCTTCCATGGCAGTTTTGGGCATAAGATTATGAGATGCCCCTGAATCCGTCAAACAGTTATGCAACACATTATCGTGTATGTTTAGTGATGTATAGAAGGGAGGGGATGAATCATCTCTATCTTCTACCATAGGACCTGAGATGACTGTTGTCTTTTCATCTTGAAGATTTACTAAGTCTGTGGAATGGCAAGATGGCTTAGACTGAAACAACTTGGAGAGGGATTTTTTGAAATCTTCATGCTTAATTATATCTGAAAGGGGCATGGGGATTCTAATCTTTTGAATTTCATGCTTAAAACTAAAAGAGGAAAGATGCTTCAGAACTTCTCTCACTTCTGGGATAGGGTCTTTGGGTATCGGTGAGGGGTTCTGAGCTTTCTTTTCTTTGTTGTTGTTTTCTTCATCTTTGGCAGGCTTCTCTACTATGGGAGTTGGATCAGCGACGTCAGACTTCCCTTCTTTCTTCTTAGACCAGAGGTTGTATTTGTTGGGACCACTATTTTCCTTCTCCCCCTTACTTAGCTCATTTATTTGACTGTCTATAAGGGACTCCTCATATGCAGATTGAGTTAAATGGGGAAAAGGGGAGGTGTCTCCAATGCAATGAATTTCAGGTTCAATCTCTTCTTCTTCTCTCTCTTCATCAAAAACTAGGTTATTTTGAAGAGGTGTTCGAATTTTATGATCATCCCTCTCTCTATTTATGGGAACTCTTGGGAGTATCTGAGGGGCATTGTTTGGTCTTCTGAAGTTGGCTCTATTATCAACATTTTGGACATTCTTATAACCTTGCTTCCCTTCGAATTTCATCTTCTCCATTTTTGCAGATAGGGACTTCACCATCTTGGTCAATTCATCTACTTGAGGGTGAGATGTAGAAGAACCAGAGGTTGAGGCCTCAGATCTCCCCCTTCCTCTATCTATGTCAGCTTTATTTCTAAGTCTGTCAACTGCTAACACATTGGATTCTACTTCCAAGGTTGCATCTTGCATAAGAGCTAAGGAGGTGGCTATTCTTTCTCTTAACAGGAGGCAAAAATCGAGGTCAAAAGCACTAGCATCAGTGATTTTGGGAGAGGCTTTTGTAGGATTTATTTCAGCAAGGATTTTATTGTACATTTTGTTGAATCTTTTGGAGAATTCAGAGACAGATTCTCCCTCTTTTCTCTTCAGGGACCCAAACTCGGTGATATAATACATAAATTCTTTTTTATCCCCCCACTACCTCAAGAAAACATCATCTAATTATTCAATCCCATCAATAGATCCAGGGGTCAATACCCTAAACCATTTCCTAACCTCACCATCAAGGCTCTAGACAAAGACTTTCATCCATACATCTTCATTCTCAATTTTTAGATTTTCTGCATAACTATAGAAGGAAGCAAGGTGTTCTCCGGCGGTTATGTCTTCCTCTCCTATGAACTTAGGCATATACTTTAGGTAATCTCTAGCAGGAAGAATGTTCATGGGATGAGGTAGGACTAGAGGGGCATATCTTGCAACCACTATGACATCCATTCTGTTTCTAGGGGTATTGGCGCCTGCCATAGGGATAATAGGTGGAGGAGAACTAGGAGGGGAAGGGGTTTGAGTAGGGAAGACTAGAACTAAGCTTCTGGGAGGAAAGGGAAACACGAGAGGATTTGAAGAAAAGGCTACAAGGCTTGAGGGAACATGAGTTTCTGTAAAACTGGTAACTCTAATAGGAGGAGGGGTGGTATAGCCCAGAGTGGGAAAATATTCTGTGGTCCTAGGTCTAAAACTTGGTACAAATTCAGGAGAGAGAGGAATGACAAAGATTTCTCCCTCTAATCCTGGACCAGGAGGGGAAAACTCAATAGGAACACTCCAAAAATTTAATATTCTAGAAACTCCAACAGAGGGTGTAACAGGAAAATGATAAATAACTATTGGAGTTGCTATAGGTGGATAGTGAAAATGATAAAAAACACCTGGTTCAACAGATGAATTACCTTCTTGAAGGGTCTTTCTTCTTCTGACAATTTTCTCCAGGTTGGCTTCAGGAGTCGCTAGAGGCAGCTGTGGAGTAGACCGCGTGTGTCTTCCTCTAGAAACCACAACTGAAACAGTGGAGTCACTAGTGGATTCACGTCAATTGATTCACCATAATGGATTCGCCAGGTGCATAGTTGCAATCTTCGATGTACTAGGTTCTGATGCACCTTCAGAACCGGTAAGATTTGTCGTTCAATCCTAGGGAAAATCTTCAATTTCGTCCCCGACAGCGGTGCCAAAAATTTTAGCACCAGAAGTCACCTCTGGATTGTTGTAGAGGTACACCCGATACCCATCAGTGTTTTATGTCACAGGTTGGTTATAAAAAGGTAAAATGGGTGCAATATCAAGAAAATATCGTCTTAACTCAGAAGATCGACTGATATGCACAAGAAGGTGAAGTCTGGTTTAACTTCAGTCAATAGTTTGTAGTAAGGGTGAGTAGGAGGAAGACTTCAACGAAGAATGTATAGGTATTCCGTGAACATCATGCTTTCTAGCAGCCTAAGGAAGAAAAAATTAAACACAAGGCCTTCTTGAATTCAAATTTCAAATGAAATGAAATAAATTATAACAACACTATAATCAAACTTTCATCAGAATGCAGTCACAATAATTCAAGTGAATCAGTAAATCATGAACTCTTTCAGTATCAGAGGGAAACAAGAGGGAGCAAGAAAGATGACTTTCATTAAACAAGAAATCTCATATTACAAAGTATAGCTAGAGAACCGGCGTGTTCATTAAAACTTTCCAAATCGGGAGCTTTGCTCTACCATCGACGATTACAAAATGTAAAAACTGAGTATATATACTCAAAGAAACTTGCTCCCTACAAAAGAGTGCTCTGGTCACTCCATTCAAGGCTTGGCATATGCATCTTCTTCTCTCAAGGTGCACTTGCATTCTTCTGAAAGACGGAAGATCAGATCGGTATGGGATTCACGCGAAAATCCATGACAGGGAACCTTGGCTGACATTCTATGACCAAATTTTCATGCTTTCCATTTATGTCGTGAAACAAGGTTTTAAACACCTCCCCATTTTCATTAACTACTTTCATAGGGATCAGGGTGACACCTAACACCCATGAATGTTCTAGGAAATCTCACGACTCCTTTGAGTCAATTCTGGCTCCTCGAGGCCATGTAGATATTTCTCGGTGACCGACTCTGGTGCTTTACTCCTTGGCACAACTCTTTTCCTTGCCCAACGTGACCTTGGGCCATGACATCTTGCTTATATCAAGTGCGTCACGATTTCATGTTTCACGAACTCATGCTGCATTATATACTCAAACCTATGAGTCACGAAATCGCGATGCTCGAATCAGGTGACACACGTCCCCTTTGATTGAACCACCCAAACAACATCAACACTTCAGGACATTGCACTTCATGAATCTTCAAAACTCTTCCTTCTTACTTTCCCCACTCACGAAATCGCAAATATATGATCCAACAGTCCAACTTTCTTCTTTGATTAATGACCACGATATTATTGCGATTTCGCATTTCGTGAGTTCTGATGACTTGATCCTTGACCGCTCCATCTCGTGAAACCACGAAACAATGATCCCACACCACGTTTCCTTCGCAACACCAAAGGCTAGGATGGACCTCGTGTTTTCGGACCTCTAGCGCTATATTTCGTGCAAATGCAGGATCTTGATCACCCGATCGTCATCGATCTAATTTTGCTCGCTTGCTTGATGTGAGTCCACATCAAATTGATTCAAGTGTTGTGCTTGGTGGTCATGACTATGGCCTATGAACAATTACTTAAATGACTAGATGAGGGCTCGGGAAAACAAAAGGATCAGTGGCAGAGGCAAAAAGAGGGGTGATCGGCCTAGGGAAAACATGAAGGCTAAGGGCCGATATTCTTTAGGAAAGTGGATAAGGAAAAAAAAGTATATCAAACGGGTGAAGACAAACAGTTGAAAACTATGGGCCGAAAGGAAATAAATAGGCAAAATTACAGACCTAGGTAGAAAACACAGACTCACAAGACCCTGAAAATTTTATGTGCTAACATATGGTATTCACTTAATCTTGGCAAGTGAAATTCTTGCCTTACATATCACTCATCAAGGTCGCCATATTGTGCCTTTAGTATACATATATCCTTACATCATACATGTGCATCACTTTCATATTTAATATCATTCATACCTAATTGGTATTACTATTGGGCTTCATATCAAGAAGATTCACCATACATTAAATACATTTAATCAAGCATAAAAAACCACAAACCTAACCAAACATTCATCATGCAAGCTCATTGCTTGCACCCTTTCCATGTCATGCATGCACATGGGCATCTTAAACTTCCAGATCCTCTTCTAAGGATATTGCTTCCATCCTTATGACAAGCCTCATAGGGATACTCAACACCAAGTTTCCCTCTCAGTTGAAAGCTTTCATTCATTCACACGATATCCACATGGAAGTTGAGTTAGACGTAGTCATAACTAGGTTCCCTTTTTATATAGTAACAACTAGCAAGACAAAACTCTTACCTCACCCTCCATGGAACATTACCCAACCTATAAATACAATATGGGCAATTATAACCATGCCCGAGATAACAGAATCAACCAATTTACCTTCCAACTATATCTATATGGCTACTGTCCACCACTGGATGTCAATTTGAACCATTAGGCTTCTACAAGTGCTCCAACACTTTCTTTACCACATTCAAGATCGACCTTTAGTCAACCATTTTATCTTAATTTTAACAATTTAATGTCTAATACCTTTTGGAATATTCCCTTAGAGCCCAAATGAAATTTCGAATTCAGAGTATCTTTAGGTCAATATCGGTCTTGACCATTACACCTAGAATTATTCCTTTTGTTTAGCACAACCAGGGATAAAGGCCACTCTCCTCCTCCCACAAGAACTTTGGTAGATTAGTTTCCTATCAACCAAGAAAGGGAGTCTACTGTGATTTCTCACTCAATCACTCTATATTTCTACAGATCCATTTATCAGCTTGATTAGAAAAACCATGTCCAACAATTCATGTATCCAGAAGAAAAAAATTTTTCTCAATTCGCTTTGAAACCCGAGAGCTGTGCATACTCTCCCTTTTCAGGGAATGGTCACCAGACTCATTCCTCTCTTTAGTAGAGGTTTTCTAAGCCTATTAGGGATTCTCTAAGATAGGGTGTTACCCTTTAAATACCTCCAGAAATAATTCCATACAACGCGTGCATGATCCCAAGTAGGCCAAGTGTTGTTGTCATGCTCTGATACCAATTTGTAACACACCCAACCCCTTAAAAGGATTTTTAAGGAATGGGGTGTCGAAATTTTATTCTCCTTAAGTAATCAAATCCTCCATTTAGGGTCTCTATTCCTTTCTACTCATCTAGATCTTTCCAATCACAGTCTCCATGCTCTAGACCGAGCTCAGGACAAGAAGGTACACCCTTTCCAAGTTCCTCAGGTGTTGATTGATCGGGGGTCATGTGGCTTCCATGTGGATCCAACACATACGCTTCATCCCAAGTTCTATGATGTACCAAAGTTTCCGTCACTCCTAAATCCATGGCAAAGATCCATCCATCAACCAATCCATGACTGGGCTTGACCCTCGGCTAACACACAAGCTAGCAGGGAATCCAACGTTCGACGCTACAACCTTCAAATTTGAATTCCATGCCTAGCCCCTTTGCTTTGGTGATAATCGCATACAACCGCCGGCTATGAACGAGTTCTAAGATAACAAGCGCCTATTCTAGTGCTTTAGAGCTTTGGGCTTCGGGTATTTTGAAATCACCACCTGCCAATTCCTTCGAACTCCAAAGTGGAAAAGTTACGAACTGGCACGAAGGGTTGAATGCTCCCCACTCTCTTTCAATATCAACGACCCATGATGACTTTGGGCCTCCAAGCTCCAGTGGGATTTGAAAAACCACTTCGCAAAAGGGATCAACGTTCCCTACGCTCTTTCAATACCAACAATCCATGATTACTCCGGGCCTCCAGGCTCCGGTGGGATCCAAAAAACCACTTAGAATAAGTGATAAACCTCCAAACTGACTTATATTCTGACACCTATCCTCTAGGATCGATGGCTCAGGTGAAATCCAGCCTTCGGGAGTTCTTGTTCCACATTTCTCTGAAGTGGCTATCCTCCATAGGAACAGATTTCTCGCCACACGTCCCCAAATGATAGGCAGTTGAGATTCACTCCATTACTCTGGGGTTCAGGGATTTTCGAAGAACCATGCTTTCAGTCCTCTGGGGTGGATCTCTTCCTGAGTTAACCATCTACTGACATGCCTCCCAATTGACGAATTGTTTAGATCTCCTCCGACTCCCTGCTACTTTGAGAATATTTAACCTTCTACACTTGCTTATTTCTGGGGTGTGGAACCTCCAGAGTACAAGATATGGTGCTACGAGTCTCCTAGCGCCAACAACTAGGATGGACTTTGACACTTCGGGACTTCAACGATTTCACCCACTCCCTGCCCAAAATCTCTCATAATGTCCAGTCTCTGGACTAAAGGATCTATCACCACACGTCCTTTATGATGGACGGTCGAGATCTACTCTAGCCTTAAGGGATTCGAGAAGTTGGCTCACTCCTTGACTGAAATCTCCCAGAGTTGGTCAACGTCGGGCTAACCACGACCTAGATCTGACGGTCCTGATCTTCCCGCATAGAATTATTTGGTGAAACCTATCCTTTGGGATCGACGACTCACATGAGATCCGACCTTCAGTCCTTTGAGAGTTCTTTTTCCACTTTTCTCCGAAGTGGCTATCCTCCATAGTAATAGATTTCTTACCACACGTCCCCAAACGATAGAAAATTGATATTCCCTTCATTACTCCATGCTTCAGGGATTTTTGAAGCACCATGCTTCTACTCCTTTGGGGTGGATCTCCTCTGGAGTTAACAATCTACTGACATGCTTCCCAGTTGATGGATGGTTCAGATCTCCTCCAACTCCTTGCGACTTCAGAATTCTTAAACCTTCTACACCTTCTTCCTTGTGGGGTGTTGAACCTCCAGAGTACAGGATATGCTGCCAAGTGTCTCCTAGAGCCAACAACTAGGATGGACTTCGACACTTCGGTGATTTCACCCGCTCCCTGCCCATAATATCTTAGAGTGTCCAGTCTTTGGACTAAAGGATCTATCACCACACGTCCTTTATGATGGAAGGTAAATATCTACTCCATCCTTCAAGGCTTCGGGAGGTTGGCTCAGTCCTTAACTAAAATATCCCGCAGTTGGTCAGCACCAGGATGAACATGGCCTAGATCTAATGGTTTTGATCTGCCCACATAAGCACTAGATCGAAGACTTGTAACCTCCTCTCAAGGTCCCATTGTTGCACCCCGCTTGGAAACCTCATCACTTGACACATGCATCCTCACATGATCTCGACGTGATGCACACATTCCCTCAATTGAACGGCCGAGAGGGGTCTTGAAGGATTCATAGATCCACGGTCCTCATCACTTCATGACTTCATCCTTTATGGGTTTTGGTATTACGAAACCTTTTTTCTCCCAAAGCTATCAACGTCGGGATAACTACCTCATAGATCTGACGATAGGGATAGCTCCTAGGCATCTTCAGATATATGACCCAGATTAACTTCGAGACTTCGGAGGACTCACTTCCGTTACGATGAATACACCAAATTTTTTGGACTCGCGAAGTCTGAGGGACTCAAGGGATTAACGCCCACGTTCCTTCCCTATATCTGATGATCATGAAGGACTTCGGATCCTCCCAAAAAAATCTCGTCCGCTCGTCTTCCAAATGAAAAGATATTCCCTTTTCAAGACTTGAATCTTTCTATCCTTCCTGAGCTTCATTAGCTTTAAAATACTTAGGCACTTTGCACCATTTCTCCTACACTTAACACTTAGAGGAATTCTTCTGTGCACCCCTTATGCTCATTCATCAACTCTAGAACTTAAGAGTTTCTCGGTCTCTTCCCACCTCGTAGAAATCCTGTGCATACATGCACTACCTCTCTTGAGCTTAACATACTCCTTCCTCCAGGAGACTCAGAACGACTAGGAGTGTCGACATGCACACGTGAAACTATGCCCAAGGTTGACGAACTCACAGTTCATTTGTTTTAGCTTGAGAAACCACAGGGCTTGGGCATTTACATGAACAAGGAAGATAATTCCTTACTTTATTAGATACATAATGAAGAATAAATAAAGGTATACATTATAACCATTAAGCAAACATGCACATCCCTGAAACATTCATAGAATATCCAACTTTATTACACAGTTATAACTCAATTACACATGGTATGAGAATACTTATCTAATACAGGTTGTATCCAACTAACTGACTATGGGTGTCACCTTTCCACCCAAACATAGGCTCAAAGGAATTCATTCTTAGCACTCTGGCCACCCCTGTGCCAAGCCATTATATTTTTATCACCAGGGAATTTATGGAAATTCTCATCAATCCTTTCTCTTTTGCATCTTATACAAGGTTTATCAGATGATTCCTCAGCATCAAGCTCATGGCCTTCTTCTTGGGTCCCATTCTCTGCATGCTCTCAAAGATCTCCCTCTCTGTCATGGCCTTGATGAGGTTTATCATATGATTCCTCAACATCAATCTCATGGCCTTCGTCTTGTTCTCTCTGCTCGCATGTTCCTCACATTATCCACACTTCTCTTCATATCGTCTTGTGTTCCTTGCATGCACATTACTCCTATCTGGTTCCTTCTGTTAGAAAGAAAACTCGGGTCCTTTATGGGTCCACAAGACCGTGTGGTACTTCGGGTTGACCTTTTGCAGCTAGACCATGCTTCCATTCATGGGGGTGGTTGAGGGTTCAACCACCTATCCTTTTCTTATTTACTGTTCTCTTATCCTTCTCACATTCTTTCCTCTAGTGATATCATGGATAGTACTTTCAAGGCTTCACCCCCACAGTCAGTTATTGGCAATTAAACAATGATACATTTACAATGTTCCTATGCCACAACATGGTAATCCTAATTAATGATTAATTACAAGTCGGGGGAAACATGGGTGTTACAATATCCCTTCTCATCGATGTTATACATGTGAGATATGATCATTATTATGCTCATATCCATGTATGGTATTTTTCTATGTATAATGACATTTGTTTTTTAAATACATTGTGAAATGTTTTTTGAAACACAATGTGGTGAAATAAAAATTTTGAACTTTAGTTGATGAGCAGGATCTTCTAACACTTGAAACTAAGAAAACTTTGCAAAGGAAAATTCCCACATGCTTAACTAATTAGATACAGTTAGGCATTTCATCAAATTATCAAGACCCTCAAAATATCTAAAACTCTACCCTTGTAACCTACAATATGAAATTTGTTGCTTTGGGTAGTGTTGTAACATTGTCTAAATTTTTTATTAAATTTAGATTTTTTCTAGGTATATGTTAATTAGTTAGATTTTCTTAAATTGTTACATTTTCTTTAATAATAGGTTTTATTTACTTTTAGATTAGAATAGTTTGTAAATAATTAGTGATGGAAACTTTAAATTTAGTTTAGTTTTATTAAAAGTTTAGTATTTGGTCTTAATATAATTTAGTTTTTATATAGTTTTAGTTTTAATTTTGTGTTTTATGTTTATAAAACATCGAATACATTTATTAAATAAACATTGCGTTGTTTGTAGGGAATTGTGTACTCCAATGGATAAATCAATGGTCTATAATGAAACATGGCCCCTCTCGACTTCACAATGTTTAACACAAAGGTGACCCCGCGTGGTGATATAAAGCGATTTTCACAAATGTGGCATGCCGATCATAGGAACGACCACGACCCCTCCCTTGGTGGATTCTAGTATCAAGAATGACCCCCGTTGGAAACAACTTTCTATCATACACATGGTATGGCGGTAAAGGTATAAAAGGTCCAATATATGTGTTTTTTTATAAAATTTTAATTTGATATATATTGTTATAAGCGTCAAGTGACTCGTCACGTATTGTCAAGTCACCTTCCACGTAATGCCCAATTATAATTTTCCACTTGTTCAAGTGGAAGAAAAATAATAAAAATATACAATATGGAATAAAACGAAAACAAAAGGACTAATTGAATAAAGAAATGGAGAAATCTCAACGAATAGAAAAGGAAAAGCAACTAGTAAACGAAGACATAAAACGAGGATTTCCAACTAGTTTATTACTCTAGTTAGTCAACCTTCACGAACAATACCAAGTAACTTCTATCATTTAAATTCATTTTTATTTTTCTTAAAACAATAAAGTCTTCTAAATCTAAAGGAAACAAAGAAACCGTATCCATCGAAAAAATAGATTTAGTTGACATATACTATGAATTTTTTTATACCTAGGTCAGTTTTGATTTGTATGGGTTGCATAACTTATCCCTTGAGTGTTCCAATAATTTAAATTATTATTATCATGTATGGTATTTAGATCTAGCAAAATGGGTTGTGTGCATTGAATTATGTGCCTTCTTCAAGATTAATTGTATCATAGAATGGGTTAGTTTCGTTTAAGATAGATTCACAATCAATACGTGAGATGTTAAATGTAATATAACCCCCAAAAGTCAACCTTTAAGTGAAAGTCAACCTTTAAGTGAGGAAAACCTAATTTCGATGTACAACCAACTAAACACTTAAGAGAAACAAATCCTATTATAGGATTATTTGGATAAAGATGCAGCTATCCTTGAAAATTCTCATACATATGAGAGTAGCTTGTTGCCATAATTTTCCAAACAAGATATCAACATGATGTGTTCCATTTTGGGTTATGATATTGATAAATTGTTGTTGAGATTATTTTAGGGTTTATGTCATCCATTTACCCCTCTACAACTAAGAAAGTAACCAGATTCAAGTTCTCCCAACATTTAGCTAAAACAATGCACTATTAGCTGATAGAGTTTATAGTTAGTAGATTTTGTAGATTCTAGTCCTATCTAGTTCATATACTTTTGTATTTCCAAGCAACAAAGTTTCGACATTTGGACTTAAAAACAAAATATGAGGTTGGAAATATAATCTTAGCGATTCATTGGACTTCATTGATTATGAAGAAACCTCAAAATGTTGTATTTTTAGAGTTTATTGATCGATTCATGGTTATGACTTATGCTCTTTTTCATGAAAAGGTTCCTTCTAGGTTTTCTCCAAAATTTGAAGTGTTATTGATTTTCTCTTCAGATACAAAGGTGGGTGACTGGTTTTTATTTCAATACTATACAAAGATCAAAATCTATGGTGCTAAGGTTAAGCCTTTGAAATTGCCAAAATTTCTAACCCTTAGAATTTTCTCCCTAGAATATATTAGATAAAGATTGAATTATGATCAAGTCAATTTTGTGTCAAAGAAAAGAAATGACTCTTTTAAATTGAAAAAGGAAGTAGGTCCTTTTGTTTTGCATAACATGGAAGCTATGCAGGTAGTATAAAGTTTATTACAAGAGATGAATTTTCAACAGGGAGAAATATGGCATTATGATCTACATTCCATTATTTCTACCAAAAGGATTGAGGTGGATTTATCACCATATGAACATCAAAGTCAACCATAGCTGGAGGAATTGATGAATCAATATAGTTGGGAGAAGGTACAAAAGATTATACAGGGTCAGATATAGGAGGCATTTCAATCATCTCAACCAATAGACATATAGACTCCACAATAGCATGAAAAGTCTAATAAAAGGATCTTCTCTGAGCCTTCACAATTTTCAGAATCAGAGGAAGGACAATCAAAGAAGCAAAAGCTATAAGAGATCATCAAGGATGTCATCCAAGCATTGTAAAGTGTAACGAAGACCACATCAAGAGAGCTATATTTTTTACAATGGAATTTATTCCATCTACAGTTATTGGAAAGTCCAATATTCAAGGAGGGTAGGAATCTTCAAAAGACACGCTAGAGATAAGTTGTCAATATTGGGAAATGAAGAATAAGAATGTAAATATTAAGAAAGACTTATTTCCTAAATTATATCAAGGAACTTCTAAAACCAGATTGTTTTCTTCTTTAGATTTTGAGAAAGGCACATTGAATATAGTAGTGGTAGAAACCACAGCTCAAACTAACAAAGGTGCCATTAATTACAAAGTTGCTAAGTTTTCTTATGATTCAAATCAAATTCAACTAGTGGAAAAAATTGAATTACATAGGAAAACATCTGAAATGGATTGCATAGATGCCATACAAGCTTCTCTTGGAATCAAGAAATTGCAAAACATGAAAAATAAAATCAAGGAATAGTTGAGGCTAGAAATGTTATTCACTAGAACAAAATAGATGAGAATTGAAGAATTGGAGAATATGTTGTTGAAGCTAAGAGGTGATGATAAATATATAGAACCAACGTGGGATTTTCAATACTAAAAATATCAAGATTTTGGATTTATAGTAACATCTTAACCTCACTAATGTTGATCATGTATATAATCCATAATTGAAGGAAGTACAACAAGGAAAGGATCAATTGGTAAATCAAATAGTTCAAATGAAATCACAGATTGAGCTATATGAACAGCCGACAGAGGTTTATAGGAAAGGAGCTTCCTCTTTACAAAATACAACACCTCTTATCCATTTGAAGAATTAGTAAGAGCTCTATATGATTTAAATGTTAAATAAGTAGAAATCGAAAATATGAAGAAGTCGGTTGTTGTCCAAAATGATGAACTCAATATTTTGAGAGATCAGATAAATGAAAAAGATAATACCATCACAAAGTTTCAAAGAGTTAGTTCCAAATTAAAACAAGAAATGAATTTATTGAAAAATAAATTAGTGGGAAAATCCTATCTAATTGGAGGAAGGTATATGATCTAGGATATGATTATCACAAAGGTTAGTAATATTTGGGGTTATTTCAAACTTATGGTTGGAGAATCAACTATGGTAAAAAAGGAAGAGAAATATATATAGTAAGGTTTCCATGATTTGCGAAACAGTCCCAAATTAGCAAGAAAAATAATAAAAGTCCTTAATTCTAAATCCAAAGAAGAATTAAGAGAAAAAAGAATAAAGGATCATACAAACATAGTCATGGAAATAGAAAATATTTTTACCATAAGGAATTTGTTTCAGTAGACACAAAATAAGTGTATTATGGCTTAAAGGAATACTGAATCATCTCAAATAAATTCAAGAACTTGGTTGAAATGGGGTTACCAAGATGTTCAGATAAGAAAGGTAATATGCTCACCTTTTAAAAGTACAACAAGGACCTTATCATGGCCATAGAAGATTCAAGTAAATTCAAAGAAGTAACTGACATGATTAAAGGGAAAACAATAGTAGATTGTTTGAGTGATGACTTCTACTTGTTGTGGAAAATTAATAATTTATTTGTAAATAATCCTACCTATTATAATCATACAGAGTTGGATATTAGTTACAAAAATATGATATCCTACAAGTATCCATCAAATAACGATTGGGATATCCTCATGGAGTTGGTGCAAGAGTGACCTGACGAACTAAATTCAGAGAAATCAAGGATTTGAATGACAATCTTCTAGATACTTCTATTTTAAATATGAAAGATTTATTTTTATCAAGAAAGCTATAAAACAGGATCAAATAACCACATGTGGTTACGATACTATTTGTATAAATTATAAGAAGGAATCGATGTAAAGGATATTTTTTCCTTGGGAAAGACTATATATTTTAATAAAATTTATTATTGCACACCTTGGATGATTCAATATTTCATTATTTCAATTCAAGTGTTTCATGTTCTCTATGTGATTTTTGGGTCCAAAATTTCTTCTTCAATATATCTAATTCTATAAGTGCAATAATTTAGTACGACCGCTACTATTACGAATGCAAAGGAATCATTAAGACCACATATTTTCTCAGATATATTGTAAGTTTTGACCGGACCTCTTCCTAGCTCATTATGCCTTGTGAATAGAGATGAATTGTTCCTTTCTATTCATTTTATATTCATAGTTCATATATATAGTATGTCATAATTTATTCTATTGAATGGTAAAATAATATTTATCAAGAAAGATACATTTGTTTACTTTCAATTTTGTTTCCTCAAACTCTTCTTTCACTCATTCAAAATTTAAATTGTCTGAAACATTGAAATTCCCTCAAGTTATGATATTTAAGCATTAAATATTAGTAATCAAAACCTAAGTTAAAATAAAAAAAACACTTTTTTTTAGAACAGATAAAGAAAATCAAAATCAATAAAAGTAAAATGGATGCCTTGGAATAGTTTCCTGGCCAGAAACATCTCAAGGATTACAACATTCTTTGGCATCATTCTCCAGGACCGAATTATGAAAATTTTTATTCTCCCTGGGTAGAAACATAGGAAATCCTTCTCCTTTCGAGTGAACAAGAGTTAGGTAGGATAAAATATTTCACCTGGAGACTCCACATTTTTCATCCTAGAATTAGGAAGTAAAAACAATAGGGATAACCTAGATCCAAAGAAAACTAAACTAGTAGCAGCTCCATAAAAAATGTTTCTAAGAGAAATCCTAGACAAAGATCAATTAAGCCTTCTACTACTAAATCCTCTTCTTCCACATAACCCAAATCAAAATAAAAATCTTCTATTACTTTAGAATATTCTTACGAATAGTTTCCCACAATTTTCCCTAAACTCCTTTTTCAAGTATCCCCTAAACAATCTCCTCCAAGTTCTCCAAATCTCCCCTTATCGGTCTCTTTAACTGATTCTCTAGAAATTTTCCCTGAACACTATATTGCACTTCAACTCAAAGGCTCTCCTGTAATCTCTCAAATATATTCTCCTACAATTTCTCCTAAACATTCTCCCTTAACCTCCCCAAGAGTCTTTCCAGAATTTCCTCTAGAAAAAGAAGAAGAATTTAAAGTGTTTTTTAATCCACTCACTCCTAAGAATTCAAGGTTATTAATTGAACATTTAGTAATGGAAGGTAACATTCCTCAAAAAAAACAAAAACAACCACCTCCATAAAGAATATTTAACAAATAAACCACTAGATATGCTCCATTAAATCTCCCTAGAAATCTGCACAATTTCCTAATAATTACCTATAACTCTTACTTAAATTTAATGGGGAAGATAAGATTACAGCTCTATAACACCTATCATCCTTTGATTATTTCATAGATAATGAGGGTCTTGAGCATGAATACATGTATATGATAATATTTGTACAAACGTTTGAAGGTGAGTTGAGGACATGGTTTAAAGGGTTACTTCTGTTAGATTACTGAGAGGGGGGGTGAATTAGTAATAGAGAAATTCAATCCCTTTTAACCACAATATGAAAGTGGTATTTCAATGTATCATTATCATCCAATAGTTGCAGAGTAATAAACAGTGAACAAATGAACAATCATACACATACATGGTACACTAATTTTATTACATGGAAACCCAAAGCAAGAGAAAACCACGGAATGTTTTTTCTTATATGTCTTTAATAATTACATTCATTGGAAGCACCAACTTCCTTTGTTTTCTAGCTGCAACTGGAAGGAAGCTCCAACCCCCTTGTTTCTCAGGCTACAACCTGAGGGAAGCTCCAACTCCCTAATTCTCTAGCTACAACTAGAAGGAGGCTACAACCCCCTATGTTCTCTGGCTACAACCAGAAAGTGGCTACAACCACTTATCCTTGCCCCATCCAACTGCCCTGAAATATAATAAGAATGATGGAACCACTTTCACACTATCACTATGAGATATACTATTGTAAACCTATACCAATCAACCTGCACCAAACAACGTGTACCAATAACTTGAACCATGTATCAACCATGCATCAACCTGTACCTCAAATTGTAATCAACTTGTACCATAAACAAGTGCATCAACCATGCACCAAACCTGTACAAATAACCTGTCACAACAACATGTACAAACAACCTATCACAACAACCTATATCATCAATCTTATACACCAAATCCAATCTACTCATCAAGATCAATCACCAAGACAACTATCAAAGATGTGCATCAACCAAGCATAGCAAAACAACTCATAATCATCACCAAGATCAATATGTGCTTATAATAATATACCAATACAAGTATGCTACATCATCCATAAACCATGTGTCAACAATACTACTAACAAGTGCCTCCAACCATGTACAAAGTATGTACCAATAATGTATCAAATACTCATCAACTATGACTCATCAAGATGTACCAACATCATTAACTATACACCTCATGTATGTGCCAACTCATCAACTACTTGTCTCAACCATGTACCCCACATGTACCTCAACCAAAATCCCTCATCAATTTCATCATCCAAATCTAATTTGTAACTCTATAATATACCTGGTGTATATGATCACATACTTGCAAACCTTCCTTAACTTTAACAACAAGAGACTATCATTCTCATCAAACTTTTCTATAGTCTCACATGACTAGTTTTGGATTAGTCAACAACCCTAACTTGAAATAATCATAACTATGTACTTGTAATAAATAAATATTTGAAAATAGTACACAATGTTCTTCAATGTGTTTTATGCAATTCCTCTAGGTTTCACTACTTGGAACCTCTCAGAAAAGGAGTTATAGAAAAAATGACATACCTTGTTGAATTATGACTTATTCTAGAGAGAGAACTTGTGGAGTGTGCCCCGCACAAAATATTTGTTGTATGGATCTAAAATGTTTACACACAATACTATATAATGTACTCTAACCAACACATTTGTTATTACTTAATTTGGATATGTTATGAAGAAGTTATGACATTTTTACCCGAAACACCTATTTTAGACTAGTTTCAGGACTATCCACAAACCTTATTTTCCACAGAGTGTAAGTCCAAAAATATGACCCACAAGATGAAATTCTTACCACAACTACATAGGTATGTTTTCTCAATGACCTCTCAATTTCATGGCCTAAATCATTATAGAAAAAAAATTATTACAAAAATGGTGAGATGGCCTATAAATAACACACCTTAGAAAGCATTATCAAAAGAATTTATCCTCCCTTGAATTTTGACCTTCTTTAATTCACCTTCCTTCTGAAATTTGACTTAGATATCATTCAGTTACCTTAGTCACTTGTATATATTCAATATTATCAAGTGTGATATTAAATGAGAGAATCTTGCCTCTTATTTATACTTTCATGTAGCTTTCTCAAGGGGTTACCTTTTAACCATCTTAACCCACTTTCCTTATTTTAGGGTTAACCAACTTCTAACCACTTTTCCAATTAGTAATTCATACATTAAATTTATTATTTAAATAATTTATTTTGTATCCAATTTGACTTATATTACAATCATCACTTCAATTTACCTCAAGGGGTTACCTTCTGACCATCTTAAACCACTTTCCTTATTTTAGGGCTAACCCACTTCTAACCACTTGTCAACTTAGTAATTTCTCCATTAACTTTATTATTTAAATAATTTATTTTGTATTCAATTTGAATTATAGTACACTCATCACTTCACTTTATTATTTACCTTCTAAAATCTCTTAAACCAGTTTGACTACTTTGACCTTTTGGGGCTTATAGATGGCTCATGAGGGTTCTCCAACTTCACATGGCCATAAATCTCTAATCGTGAAGAGTTATGTGGCATTCCACATACCACTGGAAATGGAATGCCATGTAATATCTATATAGAATATTATTACCTAAAAATATATCAAAAAACATACCATTATCCATCAAACAAACTTGTGTCCATTACCCAGACCTGGGTTCTCTAACTTCTCATGGCCATAAATCTCTAACCATGAGGAGTTATGTAATGTTCCACATATCACCAGAAATGGAATGACATGTAATATTCATATAGAATAGTATTACCTTCAAATATATTAAAACTCCTACCATTATACATGAAACAACCTTGGGTCCATTACTCAAACCTTTGTGCTACTAAAATTCACTATCAGACTTTCTCCAAGGGTTGACATAAATATACAATATCACTCTCCAATGGTTCAAATCAATGAAAACAAACAATCCATACCAACTTTCCATCAATATAAGCCAATTGTCTGACAATATGCCCCTTTAGAATTGATGGAAACACTTAGTCATGACAACATTCATCCTTATACTGTTCATCAATGTTTCTATATCTCCCCTTTTGGCATCAATGGAAAAGGGTATCTCCCTTTGGGGATGCTCCCTCTAACTCAAATATCCTTAGGGTTTCTCCCCCTATTTACATGTCTTTGATTTTTCTTTGTGTTTATAAGCCTTCGATTTCTCTCTCCCCCTTCATATGAATAATATCTCCCCCTTTGACAAAGGGTATCAATCTGAAGTCATATATCTCATTCTTCCCTCGTGACAATCACTTCTCTTGGAAACATGCCTCTATGCTCTCTCTCCAAGCTCTTACCTTTGCATATGATAAATATCTCCCCCTTTTTCATCAATGGAAAAGGTATTTTTTTATCTTTGGATTCTCCCCCTAAAAAAACTCTTCCTAAAACTGATCTCCCAACCTCAATTGTCCTATTTATGCTGCTTTCTCATGTACATCTAATACATATAAGACAAGCATTCAAAAGCATTCATTTGGAGTAGAAATTACTCCTAGTCTCTGGCGAAGATACTCAAAGACTTCCCATGGAATCGTTTTTATAAAGATGTCTCATCATACTCAAAATTTATTGGAATCAGCTCATCATACTCAACATGTATATCTGTCAGAGTTTGTTTCATCCATAGAACCTGTGTACGACATGATGCTACTGCAATATACTCAACCTTGACTGCAGATAAAGATATTGATGACTTTTTCTTGCTTAGCCATGATAATAAACACTCACCCAAGTAGAACGCTGCTCCACTGGTGCTTTGTCAGTCATTAATGCAACCTACCCAATCTGAATCTATGTGGGAAATAAGTGATAGATCATTTCCTTTTGGATACCATAATCCAAACTCTTCTCTTCATTTGAGATATCTAAAAATCCTCTTCACTGCTAATACATTTGATTCCCTTCGTGCTTCTTGAAATCATGCCACCTGTCCAACTGCCTGCATTACATTTGGTCTGGATGTTTTCACATATAGTAGGCTACCAATCATTGACTTGTATTGGCTCTCATCTGTAGACTTTGAATCATCATGTTTTTTCAACTTGCAACTAGTTTGCATGGGAGTGATAACTGATTTGCAATATTCCATTCCGAACCTCTTTAGCATTTCTATGATATACTTGGTTTGAGAAATAAAAATTCCTTGGTTTCTTTGATGTATATGAAGAACGAGAAAGAAGGATAGTTCTCCAAGTAATGACATTTCAAATTCATTCTACACGTCCTTACAAATTTATGGCTTAACTTGTCAACAATACTTCTAAAAATAATATCATCGACATTAACCTAAATTAATAAAATACCATATTGAGTTACCTTGATGTAGAGGTTGGTGTATGTTCTTCCTTTACATAGTTCATAGGGAGTTTTTTCATTGTTTCTTCTGAGCATTACTCTATTTTGAATGTGAATTTTTGTATGCACTACATGTGTCCAAAAAATATCTATCAATTTGGAATCCATTATCATTGTTAGAGCCATTTACTATGTAAGTATCATTAATTATGATAATTTTCATTTGTCTCTGAAGGACTCTTTGAGCCAATCTATGAATCCATGCTCTCATCCATACTGTCTAAGAATATACTTGCACAATTGTATATAATTCTGACCCATTTATCACTATACTTTTATGAAGTCTTGATTAATCCATCAAATTGTACTTCTGCTAACTGACTGCTCTGGATCGATCTTCTCAAACTCTGCAAGTTGCTCGAAGGATGATTCTTTGGTCTATCACAGCTATCACATAGACTTCCCCTGTCTAATATTTATATTACTTCGGAGTCTCTAAGCCGGATGGCTTAGAAAAATTCCTACTCTGATTTGTATTCATCATCATCTTCATTGGTAGATTTATCATTATCTTCATTGGTAGATTCATCATCTCTCTAAGCTCTGACTTCTTTATTTCTGTCTTTGAATTCATCTTTCACTACAATTCCTGAAGGTACAATCTCTTGAACCTATTCCTTATTTACATGTCCTTTTCTTTCAGTTATTTTACAAACCTTTCTATATCTGACATATTTCTTTTTCTCTGTAGAATTGTCTTCATCTTGTTTTATTGCAAATCTTGCGATCTCTGGGACCTGGTTTTATTCACATTTTCTTCATGTTTTCTTATCCATACTTTCTTATATCTGATATCAGTGTTCTCTTTCATGGAAGTATTGATCATGCTTCTACAATCACTGGCTATGTGTCCATAGTTATGACATTTGTAACATTGAATGTTACGTGGGTCCACATATGCACTTATTGCTTGAACATTTCTTTTATAATCCTTGCGATCTACAACCTTATGTCCAAAATTAGTACAATAAAAACAATGACCATAAAAGAAATTTTCATACTTGGGAGTGAATGATCTTATTTTTGGTGTAGTCCTTTTGAATTTTGTCCTTGATTGATGATGATCATGATTGAAGATTCTTTGTGGCTTGAACATGAATGGTATTCTTGAAGACGTATCTTCAATAGTTTTCTTAGATTCTTGTTGACCATGATTCCTTTATTTTAGTACTTCTACATAACTCTTTTTATTTTCTTCATTCTTATTTTCTAGCAACATTGAGTGCCTCTCTTCATTCTCTATAACTGATGTGGATGTTTCTATCTCTTCAAAATTCTTGTTGAGATTGACAACTTTGACTCTTAGTGTGAAAAAATATTCTTCAATCTTCTCAACCTCTTCTTCTTTCATCATTATCTAAGACTTCACGACCTCTTTTGTTCTCTTTGCTTCTTCAATTTGGATTTTCAATGGAATTAATTTTTCTTCGAGTCTTCTCTCTTCTTGACCAAACTCTTCCTCAAGTTGGTTTAAGTCACCATTTGTTTCCTTGAGATGATTCATCGGTATCTTTTCTCTCTTTTCTACTTCTTCCTTTTCTACTGTTATGTTGGCTTCTAAACATTTATTTTGATATTCTAGAGTTTCTTCAATTCTTTTGGCCTCTTCTAGCTGATTTCTTAAATTCTTGATGACTTGCTGATCTTTTTTGGAACCTTGAACACTTTCCTTTTGCCTCATCAATTATTTCTTGGATGAATTTTTTCTTCTCTTTCTTTCTTTAGATATTTAATTGCACTGATCAATTTTTCTCTATAATCAACTTCTACTTCTTCATACTCTTCCTCTTCTGAATTTGTCTGACATGATGAACATCTTTCTTCTTGTTTTGTACCTTCATCTTCTTTGGAATTTTTTTGATTGTGAGATGGGTGAAGAATATACATTATGTAAATTATCCCAATGTTCTTTGGAGGATGAACATTTACAAACATTTTCTCTTACCGGATTAGGTAATCCTTCCCAGATGAAATCTATTGCTATTTTATTATTCTTCTTCAATTCCTTCTTGGCTGAAGTCTTTTCTCTTTTTGAACTATCATATTCTGTAACAACTGATAGTCAAATATAATGTCCCTATTCCTGTAAAAATACTTTTGTCCTTATGCTCCACATATCATACTTTAAACCATTCTGACCATTAAACATTGGTACTCCATTTTCAGAATAATCCAGGATCTCCTTCCAGTGGTTAAACTATTTCCTAAAGTAACCGTCTTTGATTCCAATTGTTGGATTACTAAGAGGGGGGGTGAATCACTAATAGAGAAATTCAATTCTTTTTAACCACAATATTCAAGTGTTATATCAATTTATCATTGTCATCCAATAGTTGTAGAATAAATAAACAATGAACAAATGAAAAATGATACACACACATAGTACACCAGTGATTTTACGTGGAAACCCAAGGCGGGAGAAAACAACATAATTCTTTTTCTTATATGTCTTTAAGAATTACATTCATTGGAAGCACCAACTTCCTTTGTTTTCTAGCTACAATTGGAAGGAGGCTCCATCCCCCTAGTTTCTCAGGCTACAACCCAAGGGAATCTCCAACTCCCCAATTCTCTGGATACAACCAGAAGGAGGATACAACCCCCTATGTTATGTGGCTACAACCACCCGTCCTTTCCCTGTCCAAATTCCCTGACATATAAGTAGAATGATGGAATCATTTTCACACTATCACTGTGAGATATACTGTTGTAAACCTATGCCAATCAGCCTGCACCAAACAACCTGTACCAATAACCTGAAGCATGCATCAACCATGCATCAATCTGTACCTCAACCTGTAATCAACTTGTACCATAAAAAAGTACATCAACCATGCACCAACCTGTACCAAACAAACTGCACCATGAACAAGTGATCAACCATGCACCAAACCTGTACAAATAACCTTCCACAACAACCTGTCCAAACAACCTATCACAAAAACCTGTCTCATCAATCTTATCAACCAAATAAGATATACTCACCAATATCAATCACCAAGACAACTCAAAAAGATGTAAATCAACCAAGAATAACACAAGAACTCATAATCATCACGAAGATCAATATGTGCTTCTAATAATATACCAATACAAGTATGCTACATCATCCATAAACCATGTATGAACAATACTACTAACAAGTGCCTCCAACCATGTAAAAATTATGTACCAATCATGTATCAACTACTCATCAACTATGACTCATCAAGATGTGCCTACATCATAAACTATACACCTCATGTCTGTGCCAACTCATCAACTACTTGTCTCAACCATGTACCCAACATGTACCTCAACCAAAATACCTCATCAATTTAATAATCCAAATATTATTTATAACTCTATAATATACCTAGTGTATATGATCACATACTAGCAAACATTCCTTAACTTTAACAACAAGAGACAAGAATTTTCATCAAACGTTTCTTTAGTCTCACATGACTAGGTTTGGATTAGTCAACAACCCTAACTTGAAATAATCATAACTATGTACCTGTAATGAATAAAGATATGAAAATAGTACAAAATGTTCTTCAATGTGTTTTATGCAATTCCTCTAGGTTTCACTACTTGGAACCTCTCAGAAAAGGAGTTATACCAAAAATGATATACCTTGTTGAATTTTGACTTATTCTAGAGAGCGGACTTGTAGAGAGTGCGCTGCATAGAATATTTGTTGTATGGATCTAAAAATTTTACAAAGAATACTAAATGATTTACTATAACTAACACATTTTTTATTACTTAATTTGGATATGTTATGAAGAATTTATGAAGTTTTTACCTGAAACACATGTTTTAGACTAGTTTCAGGACTAGCCACAAACCCTATTTTCCACGGAGTGTAACGACAAAAATACAATGACCCAAAATATGAAATATGTGCCACAACTACTTGGATATGTTTTCCCTATGGAATATCAATTTCAAGGACTGAATCATTCTAGAAAAAAATGTATTATGAAAATGGTGAGATAACCTATAAATAACATACCTAGGAAAGCATTATCGAAAGAATTTAGCCTCCCTTGAATTTCAGCCTTCTTTACTTCACCTTCCCTATGAAATTAGGATTATATATCCTTTGGTTACCTCAGTGACCTGTAGATATTCAATATTCTCAAGTGTGATATTAAATTAGATATCTTTGCCTCTTATTTATACTTTCATGTAGTTTCCTCAAGGGGTTACCTTTTAACCATCTTAACCCACTTTCCTTATTTTAGGGTTAACGAACTTCTAAACACTTGTCCAATTAGTAATTCATCCATTAAATTTAATATTTAAATAATTTATTTTGTGTCCACTTTGACTTATAGTACACTCATTACTTCACTTTACCCCAAGGGATTACCTTTTAACCATCTTAAACCACTTTCCTTATTTTAGGGCTAACCCACTTTTAACCACTTGTCAACTTAGTAATTTATCCATTAACTTTATTATTTAAATATTTTATTTTGCATTCAATTTGAATTATAGTACACTCATCACTTCACTTTGTTATTTATCTTCTCAAATATCTTAAACCACTTTGACTACTTTTGTTGGATTACTGAGAGGGGGGGTGAATCAGTAATATTGTAATTATAATCCTTTTTCTTCAAATAATCCAAGTGTTATATCAATGTAGAATTATTGTCCAATAATGAGAAATAAGAAATGAACAATCACACACATACATAGTACACTAGTGTTTTACGTGGAAACCCAAATCGAGAGAAAACCACAAAATGATTTTTCTTATATGTCTTGAAGAATTACATTCATTGGAAGCACCAACTTATTTTGTTTTCTAGCTGCAACTGGAAGGAGGTTCCAACCCCCTAGTTTCTTAGGCTAAAACCCGAGGGAAGCTCCAACTCCCCAATTCTTTGGCTATAGTAAGAAGGAGGCTACAACCCCCTATGTTTTCCGGCTAGAACCAAAAGGTGGCTACAACTACCTGTCCTTGCCCCGTCCAACCACCCTGAAGTAGAAGTAGAATGATGGAACCACTGTCAAAGTATGAATATGATATATACCCCTTTAAACCTATACCAATAAACCCGAACCATGCATCATCCTATACTTCAACCTGTAATCAACCTGTACCATAAGCAAGTGCATCAACCATGCACCAACCTGTACCATAAACAAGTTCATCAACCATGCACCAACTTGTACCAAACAATCTGTAATCAACCTGTACCATAAACAAGTGCAACCAACCATTTACCAATCATATGTCAACTACTCATCAACTATGACTCATCAATATTTACCAACATCATCAACTATACACCTTATGCATGTGCCAACTCATCAACTACTTGTCTCAACCATGTACCCAGCTTGTACCTCAACCAAAATCCCTCATCAATTTCATCATCCAAATATGATTTATAACTCTATAATAGACCTAGTGTATATAATCACATACTTCCAAACCTTCCTTAACTTTAAACAACAAGAGACTCGCATTTACATCAAACTTTTCTTTAGTCTCACATGCCTAGTTTTGGATTATTCAACAACCCTAACTTGAAATAATCATAACTTTGTACCTATAATGAATAAATATATGAAACTGATACACCATTTTCTTCAGTCTGTTTTATGTAATTCATCAAAGTGTCACTACTTGAAACCTCACAGAAAAGTAGTTATAGCAAAAATTGCATACCTTGCTGAATTATGGCTTATTTTAGAGAGAAACATTTTAGAGTGTGCCTTGCACAGAATATTTGTTGAATCAATCTAAATTTTTTACAAAGAATACTATAGAATGTATGCTAACCAAAACATTTGGTATTACTGAATTTGGATCTGTTATGAATAATTTATGACGCTGTTACCCGAAACACCTATTTTTGACTAGTTTCAGGACTAGCCACAAACCCTATTTTCCATGGAGTGTAAATCCAAAAAAACAACGAACCACAGGTTGATTTTTTTACCACAGATACTTGAATATGTTTCATCAATGGAATATCAATTTCATGGTCTGAATCATTCTATAAAAAACGTTATTGAGAAAATGGTGAGATGACATGTAAATAACATACCTTAGAAAGCAGCATCAAAAGAATTTATCCTTCCTTGAATTCCGGCCTTCTTTTCTTCACCTTCCCTCATAAATTCGGCTTAGAGATCCTTTAGTTACCTCATACACCTATAGGTATTCAATATGCTCAAGTGTGATATAAAATGAGAGAGCCTTGCATCTTATTTATACTCTCCAACTAGCTTCCTTAAAAACATCTTCTAGGTCACTTTGCCCACTTTCCTTATTTTAGGGTTTAAATAATTTATTTTGTATTCATTTTGAATTATACACTCATCACTTCACTTTATTATTTACCTTCTAAAATCTCTTAAACCACTTTGACTACTTTGACCTTTTGGGGCTTCTAGATGACATATGAGGGTCCTCCAACTTCGTAAGGCCATAACTCTCAAACCGTGAGGAGTTATGTGATTTTCCACATACCAACAGAAATGGCATGAAATGTAATATCCATATAAAATAGTAGTACCTAGAAAGATATCAAAAATCATACCATTATCCATCAAACAAACTTGGGTCCATTACCCAAACCTGGGTTCTCCAACTTCTCATGGCCATAACTCTCTAACCATGAGGAGTTATG
This sequence comes from Picea mariana, assembly GCA_032191745.1. Taxonomy (NCBI): domain Eukaryota; kingdom Viridiplantae; phylum Streptophyta; class Pinopsida; order Pinales; family Pinaceae; genus Picea; species Picea mariana. The sequence continues at coordinate 664,150 of JASDQU010099718.1, read as the reverse complement.
TCATGTTCCACATACCACTGGAAATGGCATGACAAGTACTATCCATATAGGATAGTTTCGCTAACAAATTCACTGACATTCATCTAATTATTCTACAAATAATCATGGGTTCTCTTACCATACTTATAGGATAACTCAATCCACAAAGCGTCTTCCCATGAGGGATTTCACCATAAGGGGACCCCTTTTGAGTTCATCCATTTGTACTTATTATAAACCATCACAAGGAAATAATGAGTCATATTTACATCAAGAAAACATTTGTTCATTACCCAAAACTTTGTGCCACTAGGCTTTCTTCAAGGGTTGCCATCAATGAAAACCAACCTTAATCAACAATCTCCCGGTTTGGCATTGATTCCAACACTCTGATGCAATAATGAAATAATTTCATGAAATACTGAAGTCATATCACTCATGCTCTCCATGGAACCATGCCTCTTTCCTCTGCATCTATGTGACCATTGCTCCCCCTGGAATCATGCCTCTGTCCTCTCCATCTGATAAATCTCTCTCCCTTTGTCATCAATGGAAAATGTATCTTTCCATCCGGGGCTGCTCCCCCTGACTGAATTGTCCTCTTTATGGTTCTTCCTCGTGTACATCTAAGACATATAATATAAACATTCAAAATAATTCATTTTGGAGTATAAATAACTTTGAGTCTCTGGCAAAGATACTCAAAGACTTCCCATAGAAGTTGTTTTGTAAATATGTTTTCCACTTGTTATTTTGTCCCCACATACTCAACTCTGATGTTCCTTTCTCCAAACTCCTCCTGTAGAAAGTGATACTTGATTGGAATGTGCTCCGTCTTCGAGTGCACCACCGGGTTCTTTGAAATATGAATGACGCTTGTATTATCACAATATATTGGAATGGGCTCATCATACTCAACCTATATATCTTCCAGAGTTTGTTTCATACAAAGAACTCGTGTACAACATGATGTTGTTGCAATATACTCTTCCTCGACTATAGATAAAAATACTTATGATTGTTTCTTTCTTAGACATGATACTAAATACTCACCCAAGTAGAACATTGTTCAACTAATGCTTCATCGGTCATCAATACAACCTACCCAATCTACATCTGTGTAGGAAATAAATGATAGATCCTTTCCTTTTGGATACCATAATCCAAACTCTTATGTTCCTTTGAGATATCTAAAAATCATCTTCACTGCTAATGCATGTGATTCCTTTGGTGCTTCTTGAAATCGTGCCACCTGTCCAACTTCTTGCATTACATTGGTCTAGATGTTGTCACATATAGTAGGATGGCAATCATTGACCTATATTTCTTATGATTTGTAGACTTTGAATCATTATCTTTTCTCAACTTGCAACTAGTTTGCATGGGAGCGATAATTGGTTTGCAATCTTCCAGTCCGAACCTATTTAGCATTTCTCTGATATACTTGGTTTGAGAAATAAAATTTCCTTGGCTTCTTTGACGTATATGAAGTCCAAGAAAGAAGGATAGTTTTCGAAGTAATGACATTTCAAATTCATTTTGCATATCCTTTGCAAATGTTTGGCTTAACCTGTCATCATCACTACCAAAAATAATTTCATCAACATAAACTTCAATTAATAAAATATTACCTTGACTTACCTTGATGTAGATATTGTTGTCTGCACTTCCTTTTCTGAACCCTGCTTGCTACAGATACTTATCCATTCTAGAGTACCATGCTCTAGGAGCCTGTTTTAGACCATACAAGGCCTTCTTTAATTTACACACATAATCCATGTTTTATGACAACTAAAATACTTCTGTTGTTCAATGTAGACTTCTTCTTCAAGTTCCCCATTCAGAAAAAACTAATTTTATGTCCATTTGATACATTTTAATATTTTTGGAGCATGCATAAGCTAAAAGCAAACAGATTGCTTCCATTCTGGCAACTCGGGAAAATGTCTCTTCAAAGTCAATTCCTTCAACCTGTGCATATCCTTTACATACCAATCTATCTTTGTTCCTTGTAACCTGTCCATATTCATTCAATTTATTCCCGAATAGCCACTTTTTTCCGATCACATTCTTATTCTTTGGTCTTGGAATGAGTTCCCAAGTGTCAATTTTCCCTATTTGATCCAATTCTTCATCCATGGCCTTATTCTAAGATTCATCCTTGCTAGCTTCTTCAAAATAGTTTGCTTCAATTGTAGATAAGAGTGCTAGGTGTGTTTGTGCTGGTGAATAGATTCTTCTTCTAGTCTCAACTCCTACATCTTTGTTTCCAATAATTTGATCTGAAGGATGATTCTTCTGTACTTGTTCTTTGGAGACACTTGTTGAACTTTCTCTTTTGCTTCTATTAGATTCTCTTTATATTCCTCTTCTACTTCTTTTTCATCTTTTGCTTATTCTTATAAGGGATGTTTCATTGATTCATTTTCTTCCTTTGATTCTAGTCTACCTTTTTAATCAATTGTTACGTTGATGATTTCCACAACTTTGTTCAATCTTAGATTGTAACACTTGTATTATTTCCTTGTACTTGAGTAACCAACAAGTACTCGTTTCTCCACACGAGAGTCAAAATTTCCCATTCTGCCATCTTCTCTTTTGATATAGCATTTGCTTCCGAAAACTCTGAAGTGCTTTACATTTACTGGTCTTCCTTTCCATAGTTCTTAAGGAGTTTTGTATTTGTTGTTTCTAAGCATTACTCTGTTTTGAATGTGAACTCTTGTATGCACTGACTGTGTCCAAAAAATATCTGTCAATTTCGAATCCATTAAGATTGTTCGGGCCATTTCTTGTATTATTTTGTTCTTTCTTTCAACAACTTCATTCTGTTGAGGTGTCCTAGCAACTCAAAATTGCCTTTTTATTCCATGATTGTTGCAGTGTCCATAAATTCCTTTGAGGTGAACTATCCTCCATTATCATATCTCAAGCATTTGATTTTTGAATCCATTTCATTTTCAACCATTTCCTTGTAGATCTTGAAGTTTTCAAAAGCTTCTGACTTATTTTTTAGAAAGAAAACTGCAGTCGTTCTTGTATAATCATCAACTAATAACATGAAGTATTTCTCACCTTTTAAGCCCTTTGTTTTAGTTGGTGAAACTAGATAAATATGCACAATTTCTAGTGGTCTTGTCGTTGATTATTCCTTTGATTTAAACCTAGTCTTTGTTTGCTTTCCTTGTTGACAATGCTTGCATAAAGTGTTGGTTGGTTTCATGATCTGGGGAATTTCTCTGACTACTTCTCTTTTGTTGAATTTGACAAGGTTATCAAAATGTATGTGCCCCATTATTTTGTGCCATAGCCAACATTCATCTTCCTTTCCTAGACAACACTTTTCATTTCCAATTTCACTTCACACATATATGTTGTTTGAAGTTCTTGTAGTTGCAGCGACCAATTTCCCTGAACCTTCTTTTCTTATATCACACTTTCGTGAATCGAAAGTAACTTTGTGACCTTGGTCACACATTTGAATTACACTTAGAAGATTATGTTTCATATCTTCTACTAGTAGAACATTTTTTGCCTTTTCATTCTTGTTCTCAATTTAGATCATGCATTTTCCAATGATTTTGGCTGAATCATCATTTCCTAAGGAGACTAATCAATATCTTTCCTTTCGTAATGTAAGAAACTTGTCTCTATCACCTCTCATGTGTTTTGAACATCCACTATCAACATACCAACCACGTTTATTCTGCTTAGTTGTTAGAGCAATTGTGCATTCTTCAATGCTATATTGATCTTGCTTTCTTATCCATGCCATTTTTTGAGGCTCCCGTCTATGACTTTTGTTATTCTGTTGAGGTTCTTTAGGAAGGACTGTCATTCTGCAATCTTTGGCCGCATGTCGAAAATTGTTACATTTGTAACATTCCACTTCAATTCTCAAAGATTCAAACATGTTGTAACTTCTTATCTGTGTTTCACTAGGTCTTCTTGAATAACCCCTTTTTGTATGACTCTCAATGTTGTTATTGTTCCTGTTGTTATATCTGCAATTCACAACTTTATGTCCAAAATTATTACATGCATAAGATAAACCAAAAAATATAGTTTGATACCTGGCAGTTGAAGATCTTCTAAAAGGAGGTGCTCTTATGAATCCTTCTTCTTCTTGAGGCCTATCTATCTATTGTTGATTATGAAATCTGAATCTTCTTTGTGGAGGAGTGTCCCTGTAATATTCCTTGTATATCTCCCTATCCCCTTTGATTGTTTCTACATAACTTTTTGGATATGTTTCTTTCTTTGTTGCTTTGGATATTGATCCCTTTTTTGTATGATTGTATCTAAGTCCGGACTTGTCAAGATGAGATTTTTGAATACTGATAATATCATCCGGAACTTTTGAGATATTTTTCATATTTTTCTTTTGAATATCCTTTGTTAGTGCGACCTGTAAAACTCTTCAATGTATTCTTTCACTGTCATCACCTTCTGTCTCGAATTCTGCATTCTTTGAAATAGATTGATCTGGTAGTCTCTGGGTATAAACTTGGCTTTCACTTTTCCAACCATCCTATCCCATTTTTTTGTCCTTTATTTTCCTTTGCAGTGCCTATCAGCCTACAGTTCATCCCACCACAGTGTTGCATTCCCTTTAAGTTTGGTAATGGCATGTTTAACTTTCTTATCTTCCTCAACATCCTCATAGTCAAAGTATTTGTTCAGAGCCCTAAACCAATCTAGCAGCTATTCAATGTCTAAGTTGCCTTCATAGATAGGAATATTCATCTTCTCTATAGCTCTGATCCTTGCAACAAGTCTGAATAGATGTTCTTCTACAACATCTTCAGCTGTGACTTCTTCTTCAGTTCCATCCTCATTTTCCATTTCGACTTCATTGACATCTCTAGAATTAACTGTCCGTCTCTTTGCTGTCTCCATAGCATCTAATCGAGCACTGAGTTCTCTCATCTCCATTTCCACAGTTGGATAGGGCATTGGTCTTTCTCTCCTTCTTGGCGGCATTGTTTCAATATGTCCCTTGCAGAAAACAAAAAGAAAATTGTAGACTAGGCTCTGATACCACTCTGGTGCAACACCCCCCTTCCTCAGCAGGTTCTGCATGACCTCCCCGTCTTAGGATCGTTCTTTATCTCCTTGAGAGTCTGATTGAATCTTAGATTTCCCCAAAGGAAATCACCCACACTCGCAAATGCGTATCCACAGGTCCTTATGAGTTATGCCTGTGAAAACATACACAAGGCGCTAACTCTCACCCATGTGACCAACAACTATGATCATGACCCTTTCCAAAAGGGACATTTCAGACTTCGCGACCTCATGAATCCTGATGTAAGTCCCCTTGACTCTTCAATATCCAAAAAAATGAAAGGGTTAATGAATCTTGACTCCTCCCTTGACTTTTCTCCGATGTGACCTCTGATTAAGAGTTGGGGCCCAGTCCTTTCGGTACCTGGGATTTCACATATCAGTGAGCTACTATGAAACAACTCCTTTCGTTGAGTTTCAAAGTCATGACAACCTCTGCCATAGATTGACATCTCTGAGCTCCCTACAATCTGACGATCCTAGTTCTTTCAGGACTTCGTGAATCAGGAGTTCATGACTCTCGACTCCACATCACAATCTTCTTTGATGCTTGAACTCTGAAATGACAGAATTCAAGGATGAAATGAACGCATCTTGTTGATCTCAATCCAATGACCACTATTCTTCTTGAGATTCTGACTATTGAAAAAACTCATCCTTAATATTCTTGCTGGTTTGCAAGATCCAACGACCCACGGTAAATCGACACTTCTCCTTGATGCGATTCCACCATCCAATTTAACTTCTCAAGGACTTCTAACCAAATGAATTGGAATCCTCCCTCCTGAACTTGACTTCTACGATACAATTTCAACCTCCGTCTCCCTTTGAATACTTCAAAGGTTCTATCCCCTTTGAGCTTTTGCTTGCAAACTCAAGGCTTCCAAAAGGGTCCTTGCATGCACTCCTTGTGGCAGTTTAAAATAACCTTTGGTTATTTGGATCTTCGACTTTGTGCACTCTTTGCAACAACAGTCTTCCAATCTTCCTCTTGGATTGGTAAAATCCAACACCTTACCAACATGCACACACCTTGCACGACTCTGAGCTAACCTTTCACTTCCGTTGGTATGAGAACAGTGGTATCTCTCATGAGATTTTTGAGATAAAACTCAGAACTTTGCTGATGCACACCTTGCGGATGTTCATTGTACTCCTTGCAGGAATTATCATGAAGAGAAACAATTAAAACTCATTCTTCCTCTCTCATAGACTTCATACATTTAACATGAAATCATACAGATAACACAACATTGAAATAAATGCATAGTCAAAGAAACAAAACAACTATAAACATACCATTCAACAGACGTAAAGAACAAGCATAATAACACCATGAAAATTGAGTCAAAGCTTCATATATTAACTCAAGTGTTCTTGTACATGGGTTCTTCTCTACAACTCTCTGCTACAACTCAACAAATTACATAATTCTCTATTTCTGAATAATAATACAATGATACAAGCGAGGGTGTCTTTCTATCTGTTTTCCCTCCTACATCTCTAACTATCAGATCATAAATTAAAAGCTATATGTACTTTACATTTAATACACATAAATGCCTCCATATCTAACAGATGTGAGCAACGGTCAAGATCTGTTTACAACCTCCAAAACATAAATGAGAATATGCTCCCCTAGCTATTACATTAATGTCTCTTCATTTAAATTTAAAACATTTTCAAAATGTGTGTTGGTGTGTTTCTAGCTGTCTTTGCCTTTGTGCTTTCTTTGCTAGTTGCATATGATGCTCCTACATCAGTAGGTATCAAGGCACCGAGTACATTCTACAAGTGTGAATAAGGGTGTTGAGGTCAAACACTTGAAGAATACATCGATCAATGGACATTGATGTATTCCCAACTGTCGATGGCGGGAGAACCTTCCACTGATGACTACACGCCTGTAGGTACTCTTAGGACTCTAGGTCTCATTTATAGAATAGATGAGCTGACATCGATGGAAGGAGACTAGATGAAAGGAGAGAATTAGGGAATATCTCATCATTTAGCATGAGGTACAAAGAAATATATTGATGATTAGGAGGATCTTGGACAAATAGGATGTTCATGAACCAATGACCCTGTGCACCCCTCGCATGCACCATATGCAACTAGTGCATGAAAGAGACCCTCTGAATAACATCCAATAAGGAAAATTGCTGGCAAAGGCAAGGAACCATCAATAGGGATCATGGTATCTAAGACATTTCACTAATCCCAATGTGTAGATAGATGTTTTTGTTTCGAACACAAGGGAAACCCCCTAGTTAGTGACCAATGAGGAACAGTCATATGTTGGTTTCAAGGTTACCTACCCATAATGAAATTAGGTCTAGGGTGCACAATAGGACAACAACTTCATGTGACTCTGAGATACATTGAGGGTATGGTCGACATGCAAAGTCAAGAGTTCTGAGAAATGACTGACACAAGCTTATAGACTTCCTTTGAACAAGAGCATGAGATATATGTAAAACTCAGGCAACATAGACTTGATGATAAAAAAAAATTATGAAGGAGGCATCAACAAACTTTCCATAGGGACTGGAAGAATAACTAGTAAGAGGAGTAAACTCTAAGTAACGAGGTTATCTTCATAAGGTTATGATAAACCCAAACTTCGGATGAAATTGGACTCAAATGTTTTTGATATGTTCAAAGGCAACATGACTGTGGCTGATATGAGATAATATTTTTTTCTCACCCATCTTTTTATTTTATTTTTATAGGAAAATAAATGCTATGATACATGGGAGGAAATGAGTGTCGCGAGCAAGAAACTAGTTCCAAGTAGCAGGAAATATCTATGCTCAATGCAAGTAAGTGCATGTAGGGCACGGACACTCGAGGGGATGTTTCCTCTCATGGTACAGGGTATCAAGATGCAAAGGATATATTGAAGAAACTGCTTGGCTAGTGATGCAAATTGCTAAGGCAAAAGGATTATAACGAGAAAGAGGGAACCAAAAATAGGCTCAATAATGCAAGCAGGAAGATCAAATGCAGTTACAACTAAACACAAAAAATTGTCATTTTTCATAGATTTAGTCCCCCGGGCCTGAGAAGGTATGAAATAATACCCACAAGAAATCTTCTAGCCAATAGTGACTAGATTATTCCTTTTTCGCAGATAGTCTACTTGGTCCAAAAAAAGGTTAAACTTATACCAAATATATGTCCTTTCAAAACCACTTAACGAGTGTGAAACAAACAAGTTCACTTGAAAATATTTTGTTTTTTTCAGAGTTTGGAAAGAGCTTAAATAAGACTCTCGGATGTTGTTCTAAGAATCATATCATGGGGGAGGCTAAGTCTCCCATGCAAGACTCCTGTCAAAATACGACAATGCACTAGTAGCTGATACAATATTGAGATAACCCAAAACATGCCAAGTTGAGGAGCATAAACTACTTACAGAGGATCCTTCATCTGCAATACATCGATGAACACCCATTATCTAGAAGGGTGAAGAAGAAGAAAGGTGAGGGTATACAAGATCATTCCAATCAAAGGAAATAATCCTAGTACTTGGAGGGAGCTTACTCGGAGAGAGTGGAATTCACCCTTGCTCAAAAGGTAAAAAAATAGAAATGATAAGGAGATGGTCGAAAGATGCATCACCTCCCAAAAGAAGAGTGGGATCAACCGAATATTGCATCGACAATGTCATTTCCTTATACTTGTCACTCCCTAAGAGAGGATTTGTATCAAATGAAAATTTCATCGACACGACCACTTCTTCAACCATTGGTTAAATAGAGTGCAAGAAAACATGGTTAAGAGATGCATCACTCCCCAAAATAGGAGTGGTGTTAGCCAAAGATTGCAATGACACAACCTCTAATTGAACAGGATGTGAGACAACATGGTCTAAAGAGACATCACCCCCCAAAACAAGAGTGGTGTTAGCCAAATAGTGCATCGGAATGACCTATGTATCAACCAAAGAAGGATTATATAGTTGGGTAAACAAAGACGACCCAGAACCTGAAGGGCCACTAGATAAGGATATCACTTCTCGTACTACGACAATAGCAGGGAGAAAACAAGTTAATTGATATCCTTTTCAAATTCTACAAAGGAACTTGGGCTTATGTCCTATACATATAAGATTCTCAATTGTATCAATTTCCCTAACATGAATTACAGTGGCCAGTGACATGTTGTCATCATGACTTGTAGAGGCTAGTAGCTCATCTCCAACATGACTTGCATAGTTTGGTGACTTAATGCTAGTATGACTCACAGTGACTAGAATTGTTCTTCCATCATGACTTGTAGTGGTTGGTTGTGGCATCGGAGGCCATGGTCTCAGGTAAGACTAGTTTTGAGAGATTGTAGGCCAAGTAGGGTTCTGGTATACACCATGGACTTACTTGGTAGGATAGTATCATCCTCCCAATTGATTCATAAAAGGATGTAAGGGAATCATCACCGACGAGGATGCTTGCTAGGAGAAAGATATGTGACATGGGTTACTCATGTGAGGATACATGTTTCCTTTATACAAAGGAACTTCATGTAAGGGGTTTCCCATACTATTTAAAAATTGACTCCATGTTGGGGAAGGCCAATTTTTGGAAAAATTGAAGAAGTTTTGAAGAAATTAAAGAAGTGTCAGAAAGAAGGGGAGTGTGTCAAAAATAAAGCAAAAGAGGCATCGAGAAAAGAGGAAAAAGAAGCATCGAGAAAATAAGTTACAAAGTGGACAAAATATTATGGAGCAGCTGAAAAGTGTAAAAGCGTCAACTTGGGGAAACGGTTGGATCAAGGACCAATCATGATTAAGTCAAGGAGAAAGAGGACAAACCTAATCTACTTAGGGCTAGGGTTTTTGTAAGGTATTTATCCCATTTTTGTATAAGTAGAATGTATTAGGATTGTAAAGGTTGTTGTTGTTGTTGTTGTTGGTGGTGGTGGTGGTATTGTTGTGGTTGGTGAGTAGTGAGTTAGCTTTTTTAGACAGTCAGATAGTGGACAAGTGAAGCGTTATCAGTGTTGTGATAATTTTTGAGATCTCTGGAGATCGTATGTAATGGAGGGAGAAATTTACAGTGTGAAGCACTAGATTTTGCAGGAGTATGAACAAAAAGAAGAAGCGAACAATATTTGTGGACATAGTAGTAGGGGGGGTAAACCATGATATATTTGTGTTTTATGTGACTATATGCATTTTTTATGATTTCATTTACTTTAATGAGTTTTTATGATGAATATAATGTTTCTTGTTAAATTAATGAACACTACGCAGTAAGAATAAACTAATTTGATCTGCATAATATCTACAAATAAGTGAATTCTATAGCAAGTGTATAGATCAGAATCTTGTTCTACATCCTAGTAGACTAGTTGTGAAAGTGGTAGGGAATAAGATCTAATGAGGGTTTAAGGTTAACTATAAGTAGGTTTAATTCTTCTGAGAGAAACACATCCCATCCTTGGGTTGTAGACATCTGAGTTCTGCAGCCACCCATAGAATCCATCTCGGGTGAGACTTCACAGTGCATTTTGTGCACTGTGTTTCCTTTTGGTATCCATAAGGGTCGATGGTAGAAGGGTTTTTTGGGTATATTTTATTTAGAACCTAGGTCATACTATAGTAAAGTCAACAATGGTGTTGTTTCGGGTTGGAACTTAGAAGAATAGATCGGGAGGGATGTATCGCACAAAATAGTGTGATGGATTAAGAAAGGGGATGTTTGTAGGTTGGAACCCCATGGATTAGGATATTGAAATGTGGTTTATAGTTTAGGAACTAGATTTTTCCCATAAATATAATAGAAGCTCTAGGTTTAAGCCAAGACAATATTTGGAGAGATACATATTCAATGAAATACACAAGAGTTTCTTTAGTGAGTTTCCCATGCTATTACAAGAGTGGATAACATGGTTGAAAGATACTCATCTGACAAATAGGGCTAGATTAGTGGAGTGGACAGAAGAAAGTATCATACAATTGAAAAGGGTAAATAACAAATTCACGTGCGCAATAGAGTTTTGGCTAGACAACATCATAGTGGGGTATTTAACTGAGTTTGCAGTAGATACATTGAAGTCTTACATTGTAGCACATAAAGCGTTTCTTAAGGCACCAAAAGGAAGGTACATCATATCATTGTACACTTCTATAAATATACTATTGTATGATAAAGGGGTATTAACTATGGAATCAGACATCTAAACTACCTTGTGTGCATGGGGGATTTAGGGGAATCCTAAGGAAGGTCTAAGATGGAGGGGGAAATGGATAGAGAAGAGTGAAGTAATGAGAAAAATACTATTATGATGGATCAAGAGGATATATAGGAAATTATGCAGAAGGCAGGAATGATGCATGATGGAAGACCCTACTAGTATAAGCTTAATAGGAAGAAAAGAGCAGTAGCTGAGAGGGAAGGCTTGGAGAGTGGTGAGGAAGAAGTAGAGGATATTTGTGTTGTGGAGAAAATTGAGGAAATACTGCATGCCACATATCAAAGAAATACTATAGGAGAGGGATCTAATGAGGAATCAGATACCCCTGTCCAGATCTAAATCAATGTATAACCTACAACCCCATGTACGATTAACACATTAGCAAAGAAATAGGTGTTTAGAGAACTAGTGATTGGTAGTCAGAAGAAGCTAGGATATCAAACTAGAAGTGAGGGTACAAGTGGAAGTATCGATAGCAGTATAGGTAGTGGTACAAGTGGAAGTACCAGTAGCAGTACATGTAGTGGTACAAGTGGAAGTACCAGTAGCAATACCAGTGGGAGATCAAGTCCGAACAACAATACATAGATAGTAGTACCATGCAAACTAGGTACAACACATTCGACAATGGAAGGCATAGATCCAGTGATAATATTACCATACTTTCATTAGATAAGCACCTATTCATGTGTGAGTGAATATGGGAAGCGAAAAGAGTCACTGACAAGGCACCAAAAGTAGTGTAGTTAGAAATAACTTTCAGAAACTATGTGCTAGATTGGTATATGAGTCTAGCAGTAAACAATCCACAGGGTGCATCAAGAATAGTAGAATAGATCAAACAAACACTCATGGAGTTTCAGAGGCCAAAATCAGAGTAGCAATTTATGAATGAGATGATTGAGGTTAGACAAAAACTAGGAGAATCCATATGGGACATCAATTAGAAGATCAAGATATTGAAAGGTAAATTGAAGTATCCCATTTCTAACATGAAACATAGACATTTATTTGTAAATTCATTTTTACCACATTTCAAATATCCATTGATAAAAAATAAATTTCAAAACCAGGTAGAGGCACTACAAGTAGTGATGTAGTTAGAGGAGAATCAATATAAGAAGACAGATCTAGCCATAGAGGATCTGAAAGAATATCTGAAGAAATTGATAGTGCAGTTGAACTAGTACAAGAATAGGGAGAAAAGAGAAGCAGTGTGGTGTACCCTATGCAGATCAAAGGGACATCACAAGAATGAGTGTTTGACATTTGCGCAATATCTGGGAGTAGGGATTCCAAACCCATTTCCTATAGCAAGGAATTGGTGTGAAATATGAAAGACACATAGGCATGATCCTTATCACCATCGTATGATGCAGAAGTACAAGATAGAACCGAAGAGTACTTTCTGTAACTTTTGTAAGTCAGTGCTCCATGAAGACAAAAATTGTAGAAATTTGGAGTTAATGAAGGAAATAACCTCATATGCATACAAGACACAGGTTGAGTTGATGGTAGGACAAACTGCACCATAGTTTTGCAATGCACAACAATTTCAAGAAATGCCACAGTTTCAACAAACCCTACAGAATAATAAGGTACCACAATATCATCAACAAAACATGGATCCACAGGGGAACAAAGGAGGATTGAGAAATAGAGGAAGAGGAGGAATGGGAATATGTAGAGGGCCTATTATCTACCATAATTTTCAGCAACAAGGACACTATGCCATAGACTTTCCTTAACTAGTAGCACCATGTATGTATTGTCATGTAGTAGATCATGTGACAAAAGAGTGCCCAAAGTTAATGATAAAGATCTAGAAGAAAGGAAATCTAAATAACCAGAATTTTTAGTAGAATGTAGTAGAAATAAGGGATCCTGGTAGAAACATCAATATAGTGACTATAGGAGGAGTTAATATAAGAGAATATGCATAGGATTAGAAGAAGGGATCTCAATGCTGGATTCAGAAGAACACTCAGCCACAACAACAGCTTGATGAAAAGAAGGAGAAGGAAACCTTCAAGGAAGAAAAGAAGGAATTCTTGAAGGAGAATGAAGCATCCACATCAAATACTACATAGAGGTATGATACTCATATTTTTAATATGCATTAGTATTTGGATCATACTTACAAAGGAGAGAAAACATAGAAATTAAGTAACTTAAAGAATTTCTTGGATTCTTGCTTTAAATTACTTAATGATAAGAATGCCATGGATTTTTTTAAAAATATGCTTGAGAAATATAGCATAGAAAAAGGGATAGGAACATAACCTAAGAATATTAATCAAGTCCATAGAAAGAAAATAACCAGTAGAGAGTTCAGATTGAATGCAAATATAGGAAAATTTAATATGGGAAATGTTATCCTAGACTTAGGATCAGATGTCAACATTTTATTCCAATATCCAATTGAAGATAGAAAACCAATAGAGAGTGATTCCCATAGGTAGATTGAAGAATACAATAGTGGATCTAGATGGTGTGCGCACCACAACAGACTTTGAAGTAATGGATATGGTGGATGAGTCTATACCATTTCTAAGACTACTGGGAATTGATTAGGCCTTTGATAATCAGGTCATAATTAACTTGAATACTAGGAAGATGATATTTGAAGCTGGGAGCTTCAGGGTAGTAGCACCTTTATATCCCTCAAATTGCGAAAGATATGTAGAACCTATGGTTTACAGTGTTCTAGAGGATGATGTCAATCAATTGTATAGGACTATTGCATGAGAGGAAGACTATGTGAATCTAATAACATATGGAGTACTCAATTGGAGGAGTATCAATTCCGATATGTCAAATTCAGATACTGGAGTAGAAAACTGGCATCAAAGATTGCATGAAGTCTCTACTAGTAAGTGCACCAGAGTTACATGTGTAGTAAGATGGGTTAGGAAAAAATTAAGAGAGTTTCCCACATTTACTGAAGAGGAAAATTTAGAAAACTTCCTGAAAGAGTTTGAATTAGAGGTTTTGGATAGTCATGGATTACTAGTGTTGGATATAGCACCAAGAGACACACCTGCATGATGGTGGGGTGTGCATAAGGAGGTAATCCAAGACTGGTATCAGTGTAAGTGAATGACGTGCATAAGATTTGGTAGGATTCAACAGGATAAACCTTTGCAGAAGTATGATGAAAGAGGGAACCCAAGACATCATATAAATGATTATGTCACTAACTGGAGATTAGTACCACTAGGGGAATGGACACATTACTTTTTTCATACATTGGAAGGAATACCTAGAAATTGGTACAAGGAGAAGGAACTACATAGAGAAACTATGTGATCTAGGTGGATATCAGTGGCCACCCACCTTTTCCAACTGGCTCAAAACAATTTTCTCGCAATTTTGGTAATTTACTATTTTTAGTAGTTTTCACTTCCAGAGTCGTTTTGAGGCCCTAAACAATGTTTTTTGGGAAAACAGGCTTTCAATATTAAAGTTTCTTCATTATTTTTCCTAAAATGAATCTCCTCGATGATACCTTTCCAACGGGCTATCATATGCCTAAAACGAAGATCGTATGCAAAAGTTACAACCCCAGGAAGTTGATGTACTAACTTACCCAAACGGGGTTCACATGACTTTTGGCACTTCATCTCCTAGGGTTAGGTTTTTGGATGTCTAGGGTTTTTGGCATTCTTGATTATTGTAAAAATTCCTTCAAAGCCTCATTGTAATCATATTCTTGAGAATGCGAGTAGCCGTCACATCTCTTCTCATAGATAAGCTACCACCATTCTAACAAGTCTTTCACTTTGTACATTTCTTTCATTAATGGAAATCGTGTATTATTGTATCTTTGTGTTTATGGTTGAATATTTGATACATTTATGTTATAATATTGGATATTTGCAATATCTCTATGCATTTCTTTATTACATCCCTGCTCTCATTTCATGTTGAAAATAATCTAGATCAGTGGTATTAGAGAAGGCTGCTCTTGATCATTTTTTTCAGTGCATGACCCCAACGAGGTATGAGTATAACAATTTGGGTCTCGATCTTATCTCTCTGGAAGAAAATTTCTCTCGCACTCCCAAGAAACCTTCCATGGTGGAAGAAAATAAAAACTATGGAGCAGACGATCCTATCAATCTATTGCTTGAGCAAGCTCTCACGCGACAGAGGGATGAAATGATGGATAATTTTTCCCACATCCTTCAAACTTGTTGATACAAAGAAGCACATATTCTTCAAGCGGTCACTTTGGAGGCACCTCTCCTTTCAAGGTACAAGTTAATTTTGATATTCTTGTATATGAAGGACAGATAGATGCAGAAGCCGTAGACAAATGGTTAAATTTGTTAGAAGGTTATTTCTCTATTCACAATTTTTTTGACAGAGAAAAGATCACCCTCTCACTCCTTAAAGCTCTCGCCCATGTCAAACATTGGTGGGAAACTTACTTGGAGAAAAGTTCCACAGAGGATTCTTGAATATATGGGGTTGAGCCCACTTGGGATTTTTTTGTGGATGTGGTAAAGAATCAATATTACCCTATTGGAAACTATGAGGACTAGTACATGATATGGACCACACTATGGCAAGAGAGGCCAAGAAGTTCCAGAGTTCACCAATACCTTCCATATATTGCACACCAAGATGGGTATCAAAGACTCTGAACAACATTTGGTTTTGAAATACCATGGGGCTCTACACAGATACATCCAAACTGAAATGGATTTTCAGGACATCTCATCACTCGGTCTTTCTTATCGATATACTATTGAAATTGAGAAAAAATTTAAGCACCAAAACAAATGGGAGTTCGGGTCTGCAAA
This sequence comes from Picea mariana, assembly GCA_032191745.1. Taxonomy (NCBI): domain Eukaryota; kingdom Viridiplantae; phylum Streptophyta; class Pinopsida; order Pinales; family Pinaceae; genus Picea; species Picea mariana. The sequence goes on along the minus strand of JASDQU010099718.1, from coordinate 648,098 downwards.
TATGCAACAACCAAAGTATGACAAAGATGGCCCTAACAAACAGTCTCCCTAAAACCAGTCCAAGCCATAGGAGAAAGAAGGTTCATAGGAATACAAAGAAGGACACTGGAAAATGGTGTGATTTCCACAAAATCCCCTAGCACAACACTGATGAATGTCTCTCAAAATAATCATTGGTGGATGATTTCAAAGAAAAGGAGCCAAACCTTGATTCATAATCTAATTCTGAAAATACTCGTAAAGGATAGATCATTGACGTAGAACCCACTGCTATTGTCATGACTGCAACAATTCAACTAGAAGAAACAAAAGATCCTGAAGAGGGGGAGTAGATTTTTCATTCACAGATGTGGGTGAAGGGGACCCCGCTACGTTTTATTGTTGATAGCGGAAGACAAAATAACCTCATCTCAGCATAGGTCGTCAAACAGTTGGGATTGTCGACAACACCACACTCATAGCCATACACCATTGACTGGCTTCACCAAAGACGAGTTATTTGTGTCATCCAGTAGTGTCGATTTTCATATGACATTCAACCCTTCAAGAATGAGGTATTATGTGATGTTGTTGCACTGGATCTCTGTGATGTTCTCTTGGGCCAGCAATATATGTGGAGACGCCATGTTGTTTATGAGACTTGACCACGTAGTGTCATTATTTCTCTAGGGGGTCATCTGTACAGAATACTAGAGGTATTTCTGAATATTGTTCCAACTAAATAATGTCGCAATGTAGTATCTCGTACTGCAAAATTCATCTTCTTCACAATCTTTTCAAAAGGGGAACAGAAGGACACTACAACCACTACAACTTCACCCCAAGCACCTTCTATCCAATAGAAGCAGGTTGAAAAGGTTGTATAAAAGTGAAAATATTCCTTATGCACACCATCCTCTCATGTAGCTTGACTTGTTGAATGGCCTCAACCTCAAAATGTTTGTGACAAACTTCCACAAACTAAGCAGCGCAACGTCGCCAACAAAAAAAACAACTCACAAAGATTTAGATTCAACAAATGTTTTTTCCTCTCCCCTTGGAACTCAACAAAATGGAGACCATTTCTTCCTAAGGAGGTAGTATTGATCTATGTGGATATCAGTGGCCACCCACCTTTTCCAACTAGCTCAAAACTGTTTTCTGGCAATTTTGGTAATTTACTATTTTTAGTAGTTTTCACTTCTAGAGTCGTTTTGAGGCCCTAAACAATGTTTTTTGGAAAATAGGTTTTCAATATGGAATTTACTTTGATATTGTGCCTAAAATGAATCTCCTCGATGATACCTTTCCAACGGGCTATCATACGCCTAAAACGGAGATCGTATGCAAAAGTTACGACCCCTGGAAGTTGATGTACTAACTTACCCAAACGGGGCCCACATGACTTTTGGTGCTTCATCTCCTAGGGTTATGTTTTTGGATGTCTAGGGTTTTTGGAATTCCTGATTAGTGTAAAAATTCCCTCAAAGCCTCATTGTAATCATATTCTTGCGAATGCAAGTAGCTGTCACATCTCTTCTCAGAGATATGTTGCCACCATTCTAGCGAGTCTTTCACTCTGTATTTTTACAGTCTCTGTACATTTCTTTCATTAATAGAAATCATATATTACTATATCTCTATGTTTATGGTTCCATATCTGATGCATTTCTGTTATACTATTGGATATCTGCGATATCTCTATGCATTTCTTTAATACATCCTCGCCGAAAATAATCCGGATCACTGTGAGTTGGGGCATAGTGCAACAAAACTTTGTTAAGAACTTTGCATTTGAAAGTGAGAATCCATGGGTGGCTCTGGCATTATATAGAATGAAAAGGAATATATTTGAATAATATGGGGTAGCTACAGTGATAATAGATAGAGATTATAGAAAAGAAACACTTGAACAATTAGTTTACTACTATTATGTCGCATAGGAGGAAGAAGTAGAAGACAATCCATGTGACATACATATAGTAGAAGGGGAAGGAGAAAGAGGGTTAGAAGGAACTCAGTTATAATCAGAAGAATTCATTGCACAAATGAGGATTAAGATGGTCAATATTGGGACTGAAGAGAAACCCAATATAGATAGCATTGGAGACTACTAGGATAGTGAGACAATGGAAAAGATAATTGAATTACTACGTGAATAAAATGAATTATTCCGAGCCACATTTTCATAGATGAAAGGCATAACAGGAGAAATTGGAGAGATGAAGATACCCCTCAGACTAGATGTAAGACCATTTAGATAAATACCATACAGATTAAACTGCATCTATAATTAGAAGGTTAAGGTTGAAATTGACAGAATGCTAAAGTCAGGAATCATAGAGCGTGTGGAAGAATCAGAGTGGATTAGTCCAATGGTGGTCTAGGAAAATATGATTGGAGGGATTAGGATATGTGTGGATATAAGAATGTTAAATGATGCATTCTTGCATGATAGTTTTCCTACTCCATTTACATATGAAGTTTTAGAGAATGTGGGAGGATAGGAAGTATACTCCCTCAGAGATGGATTTTTAGGTTACCATTAGATCAGAATTGCTCCAGAGGACATATACAAACCGGCATTTGCAAAAACGTGTGGGTCATATTAGTACACAGTAATTCCATTTGGTTTAAATTATAATGCACCAACAATATTTTCCAGAGTAGTAGCTGCATTCGAGGATTTTATACATAAATTTTTAGAATTGTATCTCGATGATTGGACAATATTCAGTTTATTGAAGGACCATGTAGAAATTATGAGGTTAATGTTAAAGAGATGTAGGCAATGTCATATTTCCTTGAACATTAAGAAATGTATATTCAGTACACCATTTGACATCCTACTTGGAAACATTGTATGCAGACAGGGTTTGATAGTAGACCCTGCAAACATTGTTGTTATTTCTAATTTACCACCACCAAAGTCAGTGCACCAGTTGAGAGAAACATTGGGCCACAGAGGGTACTACATATTGTATGCAGACAAGGATTGATAGTAGACCCTGCAAACATTGTTGTTATTGCTAATTTACCACCACCAAAGTCAATGCACCAGTTGAGAGAAACATTGGGCCACAGAGGGTACTACATGAAATTTATAAAGGGCTATGCAAAGATTATTGCACCCATAGAGAAGATACTAAAAAAAGACATCAGGTTTCAATGTAATTATGAATGCCAATAGAGCTTGGAAATATTGAAGAAGAATATGATCACAACACCAATTTTGAGTTTTCCATATTGGAAAAAAGAATTTCATGTTCATGTGGACGCTTCATCCCATTGCACTTGGAGCAGTTTTGGAAAAATCAGGTGAAGGAGACATTGATCACCCAATATATTTCACTAGTAGAAATTTATCTAAGTTTGAGCAGAACTTTAATACTACATAAAGGTAAGGCCTAGCTATGGTATATTCCTTACAAAAATCCATAAATTATTTATTGGGTCAACATTTCAAGATGTTTGCAGATCATTCTGCTTTGAAGTGCCTAGTTAAGATGCGAGTGTTGGGGTGAAGGATATGTAGATGGCTATTATTGTTTCAGGAACATGATTTTGAAATCATAGTAAATCTAGGGAAGTTGAATGCAGGACCATATCATCTATCAAGAATTTCTAATGGAGAGGAGCCAACGAACTTGGAGGAGAATTTTCTTGATGCTAACTTATTTTCTGTTCACATTGTTTATGATTATTTTGCTGGCATTGTTGGATTTTTGAACACATGAATGGATCTCAAGGAATTTATTGTCGTGGATAAAAAGTAGTTGGTAGTGCATGCTCTAGACTATTAGTTGATTGCAGGTCATTTATACAATATAGGTGCAGATGGAATTCTGAGAAGATGTGTGATGGAGCATGAATGCTCCATGGTGCTACCAGAAGCACATGAAGGGATACTTGGAGAGAACTATATAGGAAATCCTACATCACAGAAGGTGATGCATGCAGGATTATGGTGGCCTACAATACATAACTATGCAAAGGAATATTGTCATACCTGTGATGTATGCCAGAGGTTGGGGAAACCAACCAGAAGGGATGAAATGCCATTTATGCCCCAAGTAACTTTACAAGTATTTGATAAATGGGTTGTGGATTTCATTAGACCCATTAATCCACCAAAAAGGAGATCAAGAGCCAAATACATCATCACTGCGATAAAATATTTAACCAGATGGGCAGAAGAAACCCTAGTGAAGGACTGTAATGAAAAAAATGTAGCGGAGTTTCTATTCGAGAACATGGTGACTAGATTTGGATGTCTTAGAAGTGTTTTGAGCGAATAGGGAACTCATTTTATGAACAGTAGAATCAGAGCTATGCTTGTAGAATTTGAGATACATCATTAGAAGAGAACACCTTACCATCCCCAAGAAAATGGTATAGTAGAAGATTTGAACAAGATTCTAGAAAATGCATTCACAAAGATTTGCAATGTGAATATGGATGATTGAGATTTGAAGGCATCAATAGTATTATGGGCTTACAAGACTACATGAAAAAATCTTACATGACATACACCATTTATATTGGTGTATGGGTAGGATGCAATGATTCCATTGGATTATTTAATACCTAGTCCGCACAATGCGGAAATCACCAACATGACATAAGAAGGTGTTGTGTAGGAAATATTGGATGAGTTGTTGGAGCTGGAAGAAGACAAATTTTTAACAGGATTTCAGCAGGAGGTACATAAAGAAAAGGACAAAGCTTGGTATGATAGGCACATAAAGAATAAAATCTTTAAGGAAGGATATCTAGTTCTCCTCTACGACAAAAAGTATCTACAACACCATGGGAAGTTCAAAATTCATTGGTTAGGGCCTTATCATGTAGACGCCATCACAAATGGTGGTGTTGTGCAACTGAAAGATCTTGCAGGGAAGAATCTCATAGGATTAGTGAATGGCAGTCGACTGAAACTGTAACAAGATAGTAAAACTAACAACCTGAGGTGAAAACAGAAAGAGAAAGTATGATTGTACATATTGTATATAGTAGATTTTAGAAGAAAGACAAAAAATCCATAAAATGAAGAAAGGTAACAAAAAGACAAAAAGATAGGAGAACATTAGAGGTTTTGATGTAATAGAATTCTTAGCATTAACAACTATGCCATAGAAAAAACAGTGTTGAAAACACTACGCGCTAAGAAATACTGGACAGGTACAAAAGTACAGTGCACAAGAAAAAGTGCAAAAATGAAAATTGTCAGTGCAGAACAACTGTCATTTCGTTGGCCCGCTATAAAGTCTAAAAATGGGGGAAAGGTGGTCATTTGCATTTTTTTTCACTAAGGAGAAGAACAAAGAGTGAGAGTTGAGAAAAGGAGAGTGTGAATTGATAACATTAAGTGGACATTTGTGGTCAACAGTTCAAATTTCAGCAGGATATCGCCACCAAGAGTCAGAGCACCGAGAAGGGCCAGGAGAAACATGAGAACTAGTGCTCGCAATGTGTAAAAAACAGGGACACAAGAGATACACAAAATGGTGTACATGGATTATATTCACACGTTGGAGTATGATCCTACTACCACACATGTGAAGGAGGAACAAAACCTAGTACAGGAGGTCGGGCAACTGGAGGAGGATGCAAAGAGGACATAATTTGACACATCTGAGTGAAAAGGCCCACAAATGGGTGAACATGCCATGGATTCAGTGCAATAGGGCCTGGAGATAGAAGCAGAGCATGAAACAGAGTGTCGAGGAATACCAAAGGTCAGGGTATCATCCCTACAAGGGAAGAAGAAGGTGTGAGCTCAGAGCAGTGCACAAGGAATATCATGCACATAGGCGGAATTGGAAATTGTGATTCCAAAAATCCATTAGGGAGTGAAGGCTGAGGATGATATGGTGGGAGGTGTAGATACCATAAAATACTCTAATCATAACGTAGCAGATGTAGTCAAATTCCCACATTTGACGTGACAAAACTATTTGGAGAGTATGGGAGAAGGTCCATCAGGTGCGCCACTATTGGATCCTAGGGCTCTACAACACCAAAAGAATGAATTTATTGGATATACTACACTTCAGGCATGGTAAGCACATCAATGTATGTGCAAAGAAACTCCTAGAAAGGTTGCATGGAGGAATTCTATGGATGGATAGGCTAGTGCGTATCAATGTTGATTTGATCACATCAATTACGGGGATACCCACGGATGGGGAGAAGCTAGAGTAGTAATTAGAGGAAAAAACAAAAGAAAGATCCATCTCTGACGAAATCAAGGAAAAGTATGGTGCAAAGAGAGGTAATAGGGGAATCAGGATCAATAACATCAATGACCTTGCAACAAGGTTTGTGACAAGGCTGTTAGGTTACAAATTAGTGTGCAAGTGCAAAAAGGAGGATGTTCTAGCATGAGTGGTAGTAGTTGCAGTGCAATGCATGAACTTGAGCTCATTGAGATAGGGCCCTTATCTACTTAACTTATTATTGGAGGATTTCAAGGACATGCAGGATTGGGGCTATGAGTTTCAATACTCATGGTTATTCATCGTCATTGCATTGGTAGGATGGAAAGACCCAAAATACAATATTTTCCTACAGAGGACATGAAAGTGTAGCGCAACCCACTACATGTTTCTTTGAAGCACATTAGACTCAAAGGAAAAGAAAATAAACATTGACATATTTTCTATATACTTGATGAAGATCTAGAATTGTTTAGTAGATACATGGATGATTTCCCTAGAAACTATCTAGGAGTTTGGACAGATAGCAAGTTTTGAAACATAGCACCATAGCATGTGGTTACAGGAAGAGGGATCCATCCAAGGAGTTTCTACAATTGATTTACTATGTGGAGACAAAATACATATATATGGAGGTCAAGGAGTGGAATGAGGAGTGAAAAGTGCCAATGATCCCAAAAACAACGCCAACAATAAAAACTCAAATGCGGGGTAGAGTAGTCCCCACATAGCAGACAGGCATGAATGACTCTAGTAAGAAGAAGAAGAGGACACAAAGACCAGTGGGGAAAATAAGCCCCATTCAAAATAATAGAAAGAAACAAGAGAAATCATAGTGTGGTTCTACATTGGATCCACACGCATAGAGAAATAACCAAGGCAAACAATAGGGCAGGTGCACGCAGATGAAATAAGAACAATGACACATGAGAAACCTGTGGAGGAAGAAAATGAGTAGGATGAAAACATGGATACAGAGATGCCTGAGGCATCTGAGCCACCAGAGTTCCAAAAGAAGAGAACATGGAATCACGAAAGTGGCTCTAGAAAGAAGGTGAAGGTCCACAAAACTCCAATGCAAACATCATCAATGAAAGACGATATGGAGAGGATAGCCACCATAGTCGAAGATCGACTGTCAGGAGTATGGGAGAATGTTGAGAATCACAGGGTGTCGATTCTGGAGAAGATATAGGAAGTGAAAAATGCACTAGAACAGTTGAAGATGGAAGATATGCAACATAAAGATAAATCAGTGCAAACTAGAGAAGGAACACCTGTTGGAGAGACAATGTAGATCACGATGCACGTTAGTGTAAATTTCATCAGAACTCCTGAGATGTTGTTTATCGATGAGGATACAACACATAATACCCTAAAATACATTGATACATTGGACTTGGCTTTGCCCAATATTCCAACAAAGGTATTGTATAAATTGTAGGTTAGCGTCGCGCAAGAGATTCAATCGAGGGAAAGGTATGATGCGACAAAGTTATAGTTGGTGTAGGAAGACAACACCTCACTGAAGGATGAAATTAGCCAATAAGGGAAATCAAAGAATATATCACAAAAAAATTTGGACGAGATGGAAAAAAATATAAATGTCATATTTCAAGCCATCTCAGACAGTGTAGAATTAGAGGGAGCATCTTCATAAGTGAAGATAAGGAAAATAGTGTAGGAAATGGAGCAATATAAGGAATAGATCAAGGAGCTGGAGGAGCGCGTAGTACCTACTACACCTTTAGAAGTCATAGTGAAAAGAGAGAAGGACGCAACAACATCTGCAGAGAACATCATGCAGAATATACATAGAATGACAGCGTTGTGGGAAAACAGTGCCCAACTATGGACACAATTCCTAGAGGATGGGAGCCTACAAGATTTGCAAGGGAAGGAAGAAAAATTGATTGCAACAATGATAGATGTAAAGTAGAGACATAGTAAAATTTCATTGGTAGAGAAGATCAATATGGTTGTAGAGATGAAGATCCTATAGGCAGAGGAAAAAGAGATGCAGGGACAAAAGATGGAAAGATAGTCTCAGTTGGAGCCCTTACAGGAGAAGGCAGAGAAGCTAATTGGGGATGTTGATGCAATGAAATTGATCATAGAGATGGTAGGCTTGGAGGGGGGAGAGATATTAAGACCTTCAGTTACCATGTAGGTCATAGGAGTGATAAAAGATAAGAGCGTCCAAGCTTAGGAGAAACGTCAGCGGATAGTAGATATGTACGAAGAACTGGCACATGCAGTGATAGAGGCTAGATTCCATGAGTGACTTAGGACGAGTCACGATGTCGGTCTTGGGAGTTTGTTGGCATAGGAAAATTTCAGGAAAAATTGAAGAAGTTTTGAAGGAATTAAATCAGTGTCGGAAAACAAGGGAGCACACTAGAAACAAAGGAAAAGTGGTTCCATAAAAAGAGGAAAAAGAAAAGCCAAGAAAAGCAGTTAAAAAGTGGAAAAATTGTTGCGAAGCAGTTGGAAAGTGGACAAGCACCGACTTGGAGCAATGGTTTGATCAAGGACCAACTGAGATTAAGTCAAGGAGAAAGTGGAAAAACCTAATCCACTTAGGGTTAAGGTTTTTGTAAGGGCTTTGTCCCAGTTTTATTTAAGTAGAATGTATTCGGAATGTAAAGGTTGTTGTTGTTATTTTTGTTGTTGTTGTTGGTATTGTTGTGGTTGGTGAGTAGTGAGTTATCCCTTCTAGACAGCCGGATAGTGGACGAGTGAAGAGTTCTCAATGTTGTGATAATTGTTGCGATCTGTGGAGATCGTGTGTAATGGAAGGAGAAATGTATAGTGTGCAAAAATATATTTTGCAAGAATATGAATAAAGAGAATAAGCGATAAATCTTTGTGGATGTATCCCCAAGGGGGTGAACCACTGTATATCTGTTTTTTATGTGACTATATGCAATTTATGATTTCATTTAATTTATTGAGTTTTTATGATGAATATGTTGCTTGTTAAAGGAATCAACATTGCACAATAAGAATAAACTAATGGATTCTATATAATAGCTCTAAATAAATGAATTCTATAGAGAGTGTATAGATCAAAATATTTTTCTAATTTATATGAATACTTGGCTGTGATCAAATGCGACTAGAGTGATTAATAATGTCCTAGTAGAATAGTTGTGATAGTGATCTAGAATAAGATCAAATGATGGTTGAAGGTTAGCAATAAGTAGGTTAAATTACTTTGAGAGAAACACATCCCATCCTCGGGCTATATACATTAGAGTTTTGCGGCCACCCATAGAAGCCATCTCGGGTGAGACTACATAGTTCATTATGTGCATTGTGTTTCCTTTTGGTATCTAGAAGGGTTGATGGTAGAAGGGTTTTTTGGGTATATTGTATTTAGAACCTAGGTCAACCCATAGTAAAGAAAACACTCCCCTCAGATGGAACACCAGAGGACAAAGGGATTTTTTCCATGAGAAAAGTGTTCATAGGAATAGGCACAGTGGAAGAAGGATAGATGGACCAGATATAAGAAGTAGAATGATCATCGATTTGAGAACTCAATCCCGAAAGTGTGAAGCTATGATTGGGTCCATAGGAAGGAGGATTCCAAACTCCTACCATAGGATATGGTTGAGGAATATGACCCTAACCAAATAAAAAAGGAGAATAAGGAGGCATCATTCTCCTAGAAAAAAAACTAGTATTCACATAAGATGACGAAACAGAGAATGCCAAGTGTGAACTCATGTATGGAATACCAAAAAGGAAAGTATTAGAGGCCCAAGGGGTTGAATGAGTACTTTTATTCTACACACCAATCAAAAATACAAAAGGATTCATCCCCATGGACTGAGCAGATACCATGGGCTAGGTAGTGCCAACTGAGGGAGTCATAGGGGATCCACCAACCATAGAAGTCAAAATTCATGATGCAATGCAATATCCTAAGGATAACTAATAATCAAAGAGAACACTCCTAAATAAAGAAAAAGGGCCAATGCACAGAAACATGATATAGTGGTTGAAAAGGGGCCTCCCTCACTAGAGTAAGTATGGCTCACCCAAGAGGAGCCTAAGAGTCCCTTCAAAAGATTGGAGGTAGAAGAATTAGTTATAAGGGCCCTTGATGCAGCAACCCTACCTCAGCAGGCTCTTTGTGACCTCCCAGTCTTTGGATCTTTCTAATCCCTAAGCCTAAATGGCTCCTTGATTCCCAGCTGGGATCTTGAACATGTATAACTACAAGTCCTTCTTAGAAGCTATGCCTGTGTGAACAAGCACTAGGCACAAACCTCCACTCCACATGACCAAACGAGGTGACCACAACCTTCCCCAAAGGTATTTTGGGTTTCATAACTTCGTGATTCCTATTGTGAGTCCCTCTGACTTCTTCGATCCCCAAAATACTGAAATGGGCTAACAGTTCTTTAACTCTTCCCTTATGCTTCAACCATGTGACCTCAGTCACATCCTAGGTCCAACTCCAAGCACGTCAGGATTTTGTGACTTGTGAGTTCATAATGTGACTCTTCACCTGTCTCCCAAAGTCCAAACTCATGACTTCTTATCCTCAGATCGATGGTCTTGAACTTCCCACGATTTGATGGTCCATATTGTGTCGTAATTTAATGTATCTAGATTTCATGACTCAAGACATCCAAGTCACAAGATTTCTCCACACTCCGACTCCCAAAATGCTGAAATCTGAAATCACAAGATCAATGATCCTCGTTGATTCAAATCTAACAATGACTGTTCCTCCTGAGCTTAAGAGTGTTGAAAGACACTCAAGCTTAACTTATCTGTTGATCCACTAGATCTAATGGTCCACAACAAATTGGTAGTTCTCCCTCTGAGAATTTCAACCGTCCATTCAAGTTATCTAAAAGACTCTTGGCCAAAAGACTTGGTGTCTTCCCTTCTGAGCTTGGTTTCTACGAGGTGAATTCAAAACCTCGTCCTTCCCTCAAACTCTTCGAAGTCTCTATCCCTCTTGAGCTTGAATTTTATGCAAACTCGAGGATTATGAAGAATCCTTCACACACTCCTTGTAGCTTCATGATCATCACTAATTATCTAAAGTCTACAACTCTGTGCACTCTTGCGATAGTAGTTCTTCGACCACTCACTTGGGTTGGAAAATTCTAAGACTTCAATTGGCCTGCACACACCTTGGACATCTCTAAGCTTTGCTTGTGTTTCTATGCATATGAGAACAACGGTATCCCTTCTGAGCGTTTTTGAGGTAAAACTAAGAACCCTATCAATGCACTCCTTGTAGACCTTCATTGCAATCCTTGCAAAAATTATCAAGAAGAAAAACAATTGAAACTTACAATCTCCCTCTCAAAACTTCATACATTCAACATGAAATCATACACATACACGACATTGAAACAAATGCACAACAGAGAATATATGCAAACTGTATACATACCATTCAATAGATGAAAACAACAATTATCACAACACCATGAAATTAAATCAAAGCATTCTTATATTAACTCAAGTTCTTCTGTACATGGGTTAAATAGCAAAAGATATATTCTTATACAATCTTCTGCTCTACTCTCCTATTCTTGCAACAAATTCTAACTTCTATTCTTACAATTACATGTGATATGAACTATGATACAATACAATATATATGAGGGAGATTTCTCATGTTTTCCCTCTTACAACTATAGCTATCAAATCAAATTGAAGCTTACATCTACTTTACATTCATTACATTAAATGCCTCCAACCAACAAATGAGAGCAAACACTCAAGATCTGTGCTACAATCTCCAAAACATTTAAGAAAAATTGCATCTCTTAAGATGTTACATTAATGCTTCATCCTTTCAATTTCAAAACATCCTCAAAATGCACATTGGTGCATATCTAGTTGTCTTCCACTTTTGTGCTTGCTTATGATGCTCCTGCATCATACTCCTCTGGCTGAAAAATTCATGGACTCATGTCCATGAGATCCTGCACTGTTTGTCGATGTTTCTGGATCTCTGCTTCACTTTTCTTACTGACGTCTTCAATCAGGTGTCCTTTCCATTTTTTTTTTTTTTTTGATAATGTCTGGAGGAATCAACAACTAGTTGGGCACGTGGCCGTGTTATCCAACTCCTACCACTATAACCTCCAGGTGTGCCCACGAGGCCCCATACATGGCACACATTGTAAGTCAAGGGGAATTGAACTCGAAACCTCATGGAACTTCATTTTCACGCCACTTGCCAATTGAGCTGCCCCCTGGGGTCAGTGTCCTTTCCACTTTATTAGATATTCAAAATATGTTTTTCTCTGGGTCTTCTTGCTAACTCTCCGATCAATGATCCTTTCCATCTGTGGATTTTCAGCTACAAGCATCTGTTTGACCCACTAAATTTCCTTATGACTCTTTGTCCCATCTGGTTCATTTTCTCTGTAAGGATACATATTTTCTACGTTGAATATAAGTGATATTCCCACATCATATGAAAATTCTATCTCATAAGAATTCACCTCAAATTTTCTCAGAATCTTACACAACCCTATATTTTTCATCTTCATCTTGTTATATGTTCCCCTTGGAAACCTTTATTTTCTTAAATGCGCTAAGACTAAATCTCCCACTTCAAATTGAAGCTCTCTTCTGTGTTGATCTTCTCTATGCTTGTATTCCTGGTTCAAACTTTGCAACCGCTCTTTAATCTTACTGTGGAGTTCCTGCATCTCTGCAACAAAATCCTCCATTCCAACACTTCTGAACTCATTCTGCTCCAAGTCTCTCAACTCAGATACTCCTCTTGGCTGCATTCCATACATTATCTGGAATGGTCTTTGTCCTGTGCTCCTATTAGGTGAGTCGTTATAGGAAAATTCCTCTTTTGGAAAAATCTAATCCCACTGACTATGATGTTCATCTACTAAACTCCTCAACAAATCTCTTAAAATTTGATTTACTACATCAGACTGTCCATCCGTCTGAGGGTGATATACTAAGCTAAAAGATAAAGTTGTTCCCAACTTTTTCCATAATGTCCTCTAGAAATGACCAACAAATTTGGTATCTCAGTCTGAAACAGTACTCTTGGGTAAACCATGAAGTCGATCAACTTCTTTGAAAAACAGGTTTGCAATGTGTGTTTCATAACTGGTTTTCTGACATGGAATAAAATGTGCCATTTTTTAGAATCTCTCGACTACCAAAAATATAGAATCACAACCTCTTTGTGTCCTTGGCAGTCCTAACACAAAATCCATGCTTATCGCATCCCACAACCTCTCTGGTACTGGTAATGGTTGATACAATCCTGTATTTTGTCTTTTTCCCTTTGCGTGTTGGAAAATTCTACATTTGTTGACAAATTTCTTGACATCTTTCATCATCCCTAGCCAATAATACAAAATTTTCAGTTGCCCAAACGTTTTTTCATGGCGGAAATGTCCAGCCAATCCCCTGCTATGTTTTTCCTTTAACATTTTCTCTCTCATAGAACTCTTCGGGATACACAACTGATTTCCTTTGAACAGTACTCCATCCCGAATTAAATATTCAATCCATTGGCTCCTATATCTTAAAACAAGATTCTCACATGCTTCATAAGCATCCTTTAAATCTAAATCATCTCTATACTTGTCCTTACGGCTATCGAAACCTAAGGTCTTCACACTAAACTCATGTAGAATCAAACATTTCCTGCTCAATGCATAAACAACCTTGTTAGCAGTTCCAAAAATGTGATTTATAACAAAATTATAGTTTTTCATAAATTCAAACCATTTCGCATGTTTCTAGTTCAATTTCTCCTATTTGGTTATGAACTGTAAGTCATGGTTGTCGTTATAAAAAACAAAATCTTTCGGAACCAAGTATTGCCTCCATTTCTTTAGTGCCTGTATGATTTCATAAAATGCTTTATCATACTTGGAATATTTCATCTTGGTTTCGTTCAACTTCTCACTGAAGTATGCAATTGGTCTATTGTCTTGACTTAAGACTACTCCAACCGCAAATCCACTTGCATCACATATGACCTGAAATATTTTACTGAAGTCTGGCAAAACCGGAATTGGTTGTTCAGTTATCTTCTCCTTCAACAACTTGAAACTTTTTTCCGCTTCCTCTATCCAATGAAAAGATTTATGTCTTTTCTTGACTATGTCCATCATTGGTGCAGACGTTCCACTAAAATTTCTGATGAATTTCCTATAAAAACATGCTAATCCATGGAAGCTTCTGACTTCAAAGATATTCCTTGGTGATGACCACTCTTTGATTTCTTTTACCTTCTCAGGATCCATCTTCAACTCATTTGAAGAGATCGCAAACCCCAAATAAATGAGTTCTTTCTTCATGAAATATGACTTCTTCAAATTTATTAACAACTTCTCTTACTACAATCTTCTCATCACTAGAGTTAAATGTCTCAAATGTTCTTCCTCAGTCTTACTGAAGATCAATATATCATCAATATACACAATTACAAACTTTCCAATGTAATATTTCAAGACTTCCTTCATTAATATCATAAAAGTACTTGGCGCATTCATCAAGCCAAATGGAATGACAAGCCATTCATATAGTCCTTCATTTGTCTTGAATTCTATCTTCCATTCATCACCTTCCCTCATTGTAATATGATGATATCTGCTTTTCAAATCAATTTTTGAAAAAAAATTTGCTCCACTCAAGTAATCCATCAAGTCATCCATCTTCGGTAAAAGAAATCTATACGTGATGGTGATTTTGTTTATAGCCCTCGAGTCTATACACATTCTCCATCCACCATCCTTCTTTGGACTTAACACTGTTGGCATAGTGCATGGACTCAAGATTTCTCTAACCAACCCTTTGTTCATCAAATCCTGGACTTTCTTCTTGACCTCGTCATTCTCCTACAGTGTCAATCTGTACACTGCTTTGTTTGGTAAATGCGCTCATAGTATAAGGTCATTGTGATGGCTTATACTTTTGATGGGTGGCAACGAACAAGGAAAATCGTCCACCACTATATCAACAAATTCCTCCAACAGTTCCTGATTTTCCTTTGGTAGATCATCTATCGAGGTAC
Organism: Picea mariana; assembly: GCA_032191745.1. Taxonomy (NCBI): domain Eukaryota; kingdom Viridiplantae; phylum Streptophyta; class Pinopsida; order Pinales; family Pinaceae; genus Picea; species Picea mariana. The sequence continues at coordinate 632,864 of JASDQU010099718.1, read as the reverse complement.
TGGTCAAAATGACTCTTGGTTTTCTTACCACAACAAACTACATTTCTTCACCTTTATTGACTTCATCTAGAAGTTGCTTCCCACTCATGAGAAGTATAGTGTTTCTTTCTTCTGCTTTCGCCTTCTTGTCTTCAATCGAAAGCAACATGTGTGTCCTACCATTCCTCTCTAAGGTATAGGTGTTCTTTCTTCCATCATGAATAACATTTATGTCATATTGCCAAGGCCTCCCCAACAAAATATGACATACATCCATGGGAATAACATCACATAATATCTCATCTCTGTATCCCCCTATTTCAAATTCAAATAAACATTGTTTAGTGATTGTTACCTGATATCCTTTTTGCAACCAAAAAACCTTTTATGGGCTTGGATGTGAAACTGTCTCCAATTCCATCTTCTCCACCATCTCTGTGGATACTAGATTATCTGTGATTCCACTGTCCACTATCACCTTGCATACCCTTTCCATGGTCTTTCAAGAAGTTTTGAATAAATTGTTCCTATGGACTATATTCTCTATCTCTTTCTCTGGCTTCAAGAGAATTTTCCTCATCATTAAGGATCTTCCACCTTTTGCATATTCTGCCTCAACATTTCACCTTTGTGCTTATGAAATGTGAGCTTTTCCTACCCTATCCATTTTTCTATTGGGACATTCAAAATATTTGTGTCCAATCTTTCCACAGAAAAAACACTTTATTTTACATCCTCTACTTCTTCCTCTTCCTCTTTCTCGTGGAAAAGTGTTCCTGTCGGAATATTTTCCTCCTTGTGAACTTCCTCCCCTTTCTGGGTGATTATGATGTTTCTTATCTTCATCCTTGGGATTTTGTACCCTGTCTTGGGAAATTTCTTTGCCTCTACTCTGACTTCTACCTCTGCCCCTTTGAACTTGCTTTCGAGCCAATTTCTCTTCTTCCTTCAGATAAATATGATTATCATATTCTACAATCCTGATTGTCACCATGCTCATCTCATCTTGAATTTCATATATGAATCCATTCATGTATCTGGAGACCTTTTCATCATCACTCTCACAGTGACCTGCTCTACTGTTTATCCTGTGAAAATCTTCAATGTATTCCTTCACTGTCACCCCTTTCTATCTCAAATTCTTCATTCTTCAGAACTGATTAATTTGGTAATCTCTGGGTATAAACTTGGATTTCATCTTGGCAACCATTCTATCATAGATTTTGATTCTTTGTTTTCCTTTGCAACATTTTCCAGCCTGTAGTTCATCCCACCACAGTGTTGCGCACCCTTTCATTCTAGTGATAGCATGTTTAACCTTCTTATCGTTTTCAATATCTTCATATTCAAAGTATTTATCCAGAGATATAAACCAATCTATAAGATCCTCAACGTCTAAATTTCCTTCATACATCGGGATATCCATTTTTTCTCTTGCCTCTATTCTTGCAACAGCTTTGAATAGACGTTCTTTTGCATCATCTTCATCTACAACTTATTCTTCGTCGAGTCTGGCTTCATTCTCATTTTTGGATTTACTGACATCTCCAGTATCAACTGTCCATTTCTGTGCTATCTCCATATCATATAATCGAGCACAAAGTTCTCTCATTTCCCTTTCCACAGTTGGATCGGGAATAGGTCTATCTTGACATCTCCTTGGCAGCATTGTTTCAATCTGTCCATGCAAAATTCAAATCACAAATGTTCTTTTTCTTCCCTCTACAAAAAACAAAAGTTGTTATATAGGCTCTGATACCACTTGATGCAACACCCCTACCTCAGCAGGCTCTGCGTAACCTCCTGGTCTCTGGATCTTTCTACTCCCTGAGTCGAAATGACTCCTTGATTCCCAAATGGAATTTTCAACAAGTATAACCAAAGGTCCTTCTTAGAAGTTACGCCTATGTGAACAATCACTAGGTGCGAACCTCCACTCCATGTGACCAACCAAGGTGACCATGACCTTCCCCGAAAGGGTATTTTGGGTTTCACGACTTCGTGATTCCTATTGTGAGTCCCTCTGACTTCTTCAATCACCTGAATCCTGAAATGGGCTAATGGTTCTTTATCTCTTCCCTTATGCCTCAACCATGTGACCTCAATCACATCTTGAGTCCACCTCCGAGAACATAAGGATTTTGCAACTCGTGAGTTCACAATGTGAATATTCACCTATCTCCCGAAGTCTGAAATCGCAAATTCTTGTCCTCAAATCAATGACCTTGAACTTCCCACACTTTGACAGTCCAGATTGTGTCAAAATTTCACGTATCGGGATTTCATGACTCAAGACATCCAAGTCACGAGCTTTCTCCACACTCCGACTCCTAAAATGCCAAAATCTGAAATCCCAAGATCAACGGCCCTCGTTGATTCATATATAACGATGATTGTTCCTCATGATCTTGCAAGTGTTGAAAGACACTCATCCTTAACTTCTCCTCGGATCCATTGGATCTGATAGTCCACGAAAAATCAATAGTTCTCTCTTTGAGAATTTCAACCGTCCATTCAAGTTCTCTAAAAGACTTCTGGCCAAATGATTTGGTGTATTCCCTTTTGAGCTTGGTTTCTGTGAGGTGACTTCAAAACCTCATCCTTCCTTGGAACTTTTTGAAGTATCTATACCTCTTAAGCTTGAATTGGATGAAAACTTGAGGATTCTGAAGAATCCTGCACACACTCCTTGCAAATTCATGATAATCATTGATTATCTAAAGTCTCGAACTATGTGCACTCTTGCAACAATAGTTCTTCGACCACTCACTTGGGTTGGAAAATTCTAAGACTTCAACCGGCCTGCACACACCTTGCATGGATCTAATATTTTCTTTCTCTTCTATGCATATGAGAACAATGGTATCACTCCTGATATTTTCTGAGGTAAAATTAAGAACCTTGTCAATGCCCTCCTTGCGGACCTTCACTACAATCCTTGCAGGAATTCTCAGGAAGAGAAACAATTGAAACTTACACTCTCCCTCTCACAACTTCATACATTCAACAAGAAATCATACACATACACTACATTGAAACAAATGCACAACAGAGCATATAAGCAAATTGTATACATACCATTCAATAGATGTGAACAGTAATTATCACAACACCATGAAATTGAATCAAAGAATTCTTATATTAACTCAATTGCTTCTGTACATGGTTTCAATAGAAACATCTATCTGCGTATACAATCTTTTGATATGCTCTCCTATTCTTGCAAACACTTCTAACTGCTAATTTTACAATTACATGTTATATGAACTATGATACAATACAATACATATGAGGGAGATTTCTCGAGTTTTTCCTCCTACAATTCTAGCTATCAAATCGAATTAAATCTTACATCTACTTTACATTCATTACATTAAATGCCTCCAACCAACAGATGAGAGAAAAATCTCAATATATGCACTACAATCTCCAAAACATTTAAGAACAATTACTTCTCTTCAGATATTACATTAATGCTTCATCTTTTCAATTTCAAAATATCCTCAAAATGTCTACTAGTGCATATCTAGTTGTCTTCCACTTTTGCGCTTTCTTACAATGCTCCTGCATCATCCCTCATGGGATTAACAATGTAGTCTATTAGATCCCCCCAGATAGGTAACCCTCCATAAAGGATGTGTGTTGTCAAACCCTTATCTGACATAGATTACATGCAAAATAACCCCTGCAAGTAACTTATGTGGCCACCTATGTCAAGCAACTAGATTCACCATGGTATAACAAATGCACACGCGAATAGTCACAAGTCATATCCACCATATGGGAAAGATAACAAAGAGCTAAATCCTGAAAGAACCACCTCTCATAGATGTAAAGGTACTAGAGAGATCCCCAAATACGAATAGAACCTGAGAAATATCTATGATGCTAAGAAGGTATTAGAGGGATATATCTCTAACGAACTTCGCGTGACCATGTGCTTAACTCCAGCCTGAGCAGAGACTCCTGACATAATTTATTATACAATGTGTTTCACCAATCCTTGGTTAGACACATATGTTTAGTTTAATATCCTTGGAGAAGTTTACTCACAAAATTCTGTTCCAAGGTCATATGTTCTATACGTGTTTGTGTACCCTGAAAAATGAAATCGTTTCTAATCAATTTTAATTAATCAACACTATTTTAATGGCTTCTACTTACTCAAGAGGATAGGTCGTGAAAATTATGGTATTATGACTCAGCATATAAAAATAAGAAAATATAAAAACACTACTAAGCACTAGTCTTGAATTTCAAAGAGATGGTATGCTTATGAATGCAATCTTTCCAAATGTTTCAAAATCAATGCAAAATAATCAAAAGTGAAAATTTTGTAATGCAAATAAGTAAATATTTTTGTATTTTCGATATAGAGAAAAGACAATGCAAGGACTAAATAGAAACTTCACAAGAAGACACTACTGCAAGAAAAAAGAGATAAGACAAGAAGGATACCATGAATAAAACACTCAGACCAATGTGCAAGGACAACCAATGAAAAAGATGATAAGAAATAAATCTGCCCAAAAATTCAACAATAAAAAGGATTCATATCACTTTGTAGGAACGTAACAGTGAGAATAGGGACCCAAGGACTCAACAACCAACAAAACTCACCCAAAAAACACCAACCTCATCCAACAAGACTTAAGAGATGATGTATGCGATTGTTTGAGAAAAAAACGCGTACGCTCCCCAAAGGAAGTCAACTCACATATGTACATGTCAATCAAGGGAAAAAAACGTATGCCAAGAAATACAATTTTAGGGCAAGGGTTAAGCCAAGAAATGTAGATGGAAGGAAAAATACAGGCTGTGAAGAAAAAAAGGTACAAGGAAACTCAGGCTAAAAGAGAGAAAATCAACAAGAAAAAAAATACAAACCCCAAAAGAGGAGATCAATTCCCAATATGGTCGCTAATTCTATTATGAGGAAAATATGTCTATGTATAGGGGTGAACCACAATAGAAAGAATGACATGCATAAATCAACTCTAATCCCAAGTATACTAGATAAATGAAATGTTAACAAGACAAGGCTAATATCATACCTCATCCAGAAGTTCAAGGAAGACCACTATTAAGCATGCAACTCAAAGATTTTTACCTGCAACTTGTCCTGAAAAACCAAGATACACACGCATATGGTGATAATATATAATTTTATCACATAAACTAGCATAATCCATTAACATACAAGACAAATATGCCCATGGAATAATAATTTAAATATTTTCAAGATATCAATTGGATGAGAAAAGAGTATTTCTATTAAAATAATCAATAGAACTATATAGGTGACAAACTTCTGTATTGACACATATCAGTACCGAGAAACTAAGTCCCTCTAGCTGGGCCTCCACCACCTCAATCCTCTACCAAAGGCAAGCTCATAAATATGGGTCAATGAATTTCTCCAACACAAATAAGGAATATCTTAGGGTTGAACAAAAGGAGTTCAAACTTTCAAGGACAAAGGGATGCATACTCAAGTGAAAATTTATCTAGAGTGTGTTTTCTCTCAAAGTTGAATTCTTGAATCTCTTCAAGGCTTGGATATGGATCAATTTATAGCCTTCAAATGGAGCTGAAGGGACGAGTCAAAGGATTTCTAGTATATGGAAGGCCATGGATCATGGATCTCATGACATGGCACGGAAACCTGACATAATTTTTAATTTGGAGCACCAAACCTTATGTACGTGGGTTGTAGTGGAGAAATCTGTGTATGCTCTTGTTGTATAATTGATAGGGAACGTATATGTGGAAAAATGTGCATTTTAGGCTATGAAATGACTAAAAAGGGACTTCAATTCTGTAGAGGGAAAATGGAAGGACATCCAAGCAAGTTGCATGGAGTGAGGAAAAATTTGTTGTAACACATTCACTTCATATTTATTTGGAACTTCCAAGGTTCAAGTAGTGGAACACACAATCCACACTAGAGAATCCTTTATGTGCATACTAAAGGAAAATTGGGTTATGTCTCAAAATATAATGAAGAAACATGTAGACCAACATTTCTATAAAAAAAAATTGCAGTAGGGGGTCATGTGTTTCTTTTCTTTCAACCTTATAAACAAGCATCACTTAAAGAAAAAAAACATCCAAAATTAGAACTAAAGTTTTATGGAATCTATGAGATCATCCAACATATTAGACAAGTGGCCTACAAACTAGTTTTTCTAGAGAGAATCCATTATACCAATGAAAGATCAATGAATTACTAATATAGTGGAAAGAGATTCCACTTGAAATTTCCACATGGGAGCCAACCATGATTCTACAACAATTTCCTCATCCCTTCATCCTTGAGGATGACATTTCTTTCAGAGGGGTAGGGAATGTTAGGTTCCTACACTAACCTCCCTACTTTAGGCTACCTAGAATTTATTTAATTATTGTAAGTGTCCATTTTCTTTGAATAATCCCCATTGGATAGAAGTGGCTAGTTATCTAATGTAAAAGGATGCACTTTATACATCCCACTAGGTAGTTGGTACCCATTAGGGATATGGCCATAAGTAGTTAGGGTTTTTTCTATTGAAAATATATTTAAAGAGATAGGAGACAATGGAATGATTGTCTTGTGTTATGTATATTTATCTTTTCTCAATTAAAGGTAGCCCCACCATTAGATGCAAGTGATCATTATTTTACTTATTCACATTATGATAATAAAAGGGCATATTTTAAAGACTTCACTTATTGTCTCTTTTTTATGGTTATTTTGAAACTATATTCTCATTATACTTGGTTTATTTTCAATTTCAAAGGAACACTACAAATAATCTAGCACATCCAGTAATTTCTTTGTTTTTCAACATTCCCTTAGAAAAGGAGAAGTAGAGAACAAGGTGTAACACATGACTACATTTTTTCAGATCCACACATATGGAACTGAGGAACTTTAGTAGGAGTAGAAAAAATTCAAGCCACCAAACTAGAAAAATAGATTTGAAGGAACTTGACCTACAAAAGCACCAAGCTAAGCCATGTGAACTAGAGCCAACAGAACCTAATCCACAAGAACTAGATCCATTCAAATGAGATCCAACATAACTTGAGCCACACAAATTAAAGCTAAGAGACCCAAGGATAGGTCCCACAAGGGAAATCCAAGAGAATGAAAGTCCAATTTAAATCCTTAACTCAGACTAGGATGAAATAGGACAAAGCAAAATATGCTTAGAAACTATTAAATTCCCCCAAAATCTAAACCTATAATGAAATGTATTATCCCACTTACAATCAAACTCAACATAAAAATAAATTTATTAAATTTCCCCAACATTAATCACTAAGTGTGCCATGGGACTATGGGCATATAGCCTCTTGGTTTTTGTTAATCATAGTTAACCCACCCATGACAATTAGCATGCCAAATGTCTCAAATGCAAGTCCAATTCATATATATGGATTACTTCTTAAGGAGTGGGGGGACTTTATCCCCATGTTTTTTTTTTCTTAGTATGTCATAACCCCCCAAAAAATACATGTTTTCCAAATAGTCTACCTTTTGATTGAGCATCCTTAAGATATGAAATTACTCCACACTTTCCAAATAGTGTTCCTAAAAATATATACCCACTCTTTAAAAGGGTATATATTTTTAGGAACACTTCAATGTATTTATTAAAATGTGGATTATTATTTCGACCAAATTATTGTATGACAACACAAATGGCCTTTCCACCATTGCAAAAAACAAGGATGAAGGGAGTGGATTCTCCACCCGATTTATGAAGGAAACAAGGATCCAAAAGGAGTAAGCTGATGAGAATAAGGGGAGCCGCTCTATTAATTATTAATCCTATGTTAGTGTTCAATGAACGTTTGGTTTATTTGAAAGAGGTACTTCTCTTATGTTTCATGGTTTCTTAACAAGATATGATTATAATATGAAAAAAGAGAACTAACTAGAATACCCAATGAAAAGAGGGTGAACAATAATGAACAAACTTGAAACAAGAATAGGTAGGTTGTAACCTTTGGTGAAGTCAAAGAAGAGGATAAAATTCTCACCAAGCTCCAAGACACCATTCATCTCCTTGCTTTGTACCTAAAAATAGTATCCAAGCCAATGAAATAGAACACATGTTCACAAACACATGAAATCATTCTAATACCAAATAATAATAACAACAACACTCAATAGTAGATGAATTTGACACTTAGTTGTGTGGTTCTCGCCTTCAAACATGGAACTAGTAATACTCCTTGCAAGGTACATACGGAAGCATACAAGCTAAGGGATAAGAAAAACAATGAACATAATTCCATAATGTAAAGGATTTAATGAAGGTTATGGTTTTAAACAATGTAAGGGTTTGAGTAAAGGTGAGATAAGTATAATAAAAAATTTGATAAAGTAACAACACTTTTCCCAATGAGAATAAAAGGTTCAAAAACAATGAAATGAGTGTTATCAATAGAACCAATGAAACCCTCATGGCACACAATATACAAAAAAAATAACCATCGGTGGAATTTCATAGGGCTCAACTATCAATCCATGAATCAAATTGAGGGAACATTTAGTTTAAGTTGCATCCTCGGGTTTTTCATTAAGATGATGATATGTGATCCATATCCCTCATAGTGACATGCGTGGATGTAGAAAAAAGAGCATATAAGATAATAAAATATCATATTTGACTATAAATAGGTATGTTCCCCCATATTGAGGAAATTTCAGAACCTTGGAAAGGGTATCTCTAACTATCCCAATTTGACCAAATCAAACATAAATTTTGAGGTCGATTCAAGGTTAGGAAGATAATATCAAAGTAATGAACCCACAAAGGAATAAACATGACTAATGTATGACTTGGGAAAATAACAAATGAGACCTTACCTAAGCACTATACGTCAAATGGTGAAAAGACATTCACAAACCTTGGTTTAGGGAAGGAGCTAACTAAAGGTAGATTACCAACAAAAATATTTTTTTCTGAAGATGATGGGAGGCCTCATGTTTTTCTTTGGCCATTGAGTTTTTGATGATAAATGAATGCAATATAGGAGAAAAAAAAAATGTGATCTGATATTCAACTCCACAACACAAAGATCCAATGTTGAATCCTATTGAGATAAAATGGGTGTAAAGTGTTAAATGTTTTCCAAGGGCACATTTACTTAATTTTTATCACTAACATCATGGAGAATGTCAACCAATATGTAAATGTAAGCATTCATTGGGCCTACCCAAAGAAACAAATTTCATTGTGTGGGATACAATGAGTAGAGATTTTGAGAGACTTATTAATTTTACGAAACTCCTAATTTCCTCCAATTGGTTAAGCTCCCGGGAATTTCCCTTCCCAAAATTTTCTTAGTTTCCAACATTACATATCCTACTCATCAACCAAGGTTCAAAATAATTTTCTTAGTTTCCAACATTACATATCCTACTCATCAACCAAGGTTCAAAATTTTTATTTCACCATGTTGTGTTTAAAAAAAATTCATACTTCATTTACTAAAAAAATAAAATTCATGATGCACAAACAAGCACCATACATAGGTATGCGCATAATAATGATAAAATATTACATGCATAATATGGATGAAAAGGAATTCAATGCACCTTGTATTATAAATAGATGAAACACATTTTATAGGTAAGATCAAAGCACGGGCACATTCCATGATATAACATGAAAAGTGTCTATAAACAATAACAAAATAATTCATAAAACATTTTACCAAATTTTACCTAGTCCATACCATATTATACAATCAATGGTGGTGGTGGTGATGTTTGTATCCCCTAACTAGACCAAGAAGCTCTATTTAACAAATAAAAGAAATTGGATTAAATATTTTTCAAAAAACCATTTATATATTTGAATAAATGAAAGTTTCAAGGTGATTATGTTTGTTTTTTTTTTTATTTATTTATTTATTTATTTATTTAAGATATGATGTTTTGAAATTTTTTTTTAAAGATATGATGTTTTGAAAAATAATTAATAAAACTTAATAATGTTTTTTATTACATTATTTTTTTAATGTAGAGCATGCAAGGTTCAAATTTTATGTTCAAATGAATGTTTTTTAAAATTGGTTATGGAGATTAGATCATTAAGATGATCTGGAAAAAATTTACCCAACCCATAAATTTATGGGTTGAAGAACAACTTACCGATTATGTTTACCTTATAGCATTCCACGTTTTTGGTTGTTCAACTTATAGGCACATTATTTTGTAATGTTACATTATGATATAATTTTTATATCTATTCAATCTCTTTAATATTAATCAATACTAGAACATTGTTGATAGTGTTGGGTGATATAGGTCATGACTATGCAACTCTTAGAAAACTGTGATCCCAATAATGGTGACTAGTTCAGGAGGGGGTGCCGACCCCTCCTATCGAAACATCATAAGTAGGAGAAATCGATCTCCCTCAAAAACCCAAGCATATCAATGCTTGGAAACTAGTTAGAACTCTTTCCCATTGAGAAATAAATGAAATATGGTGTAGCTTCCCAAGAAGATGAGACACTGCAACCACAATAACATATCAATAAAATGAAAGAAGGAAGATCTAGTACCTACATCTCACAGACTGACAAAAGTCCACAGTATGACATCCGATCTACTAAGATCAATGAAAAAATTCAATTCATGTATTACCATGCACTAATTTGCAAATTTATGGGCATGTGGTCATTATAAAAGATTATGTTATGGTGTAATAAAACCCACTAGAAGCCAAAGGGAGATGTGGAACTGGAACTCAACTCGAAGGGATTTTTCACTACCATCTTCAATACAAAAAATATAGGGAATTAATCTTTCAAAATGGAACATACTTCTTTAATTATGTTAGTCTCTAGATACATCTCTGGACATAAAAATTAATCCCCATGAAAGAGGGCTTCTAAGTCTCTCCAATCTAGATCCACCTTTACTTGCTACCCAAGGAATACATGGACCTAGAAATTTTGGAAGGAATAGGTAATTCCTTGGGAAATTTTTAGAATTAAAAATGCCACACAATAAGGCAGGTACACCTCATATGCCCTAATATGTGTTTTCCTCAATATGTCAAAGCATCTCCCTACATCAATCTACCTATGGAATTGGGGTATAGACTTGGTACAAACCATTTATTGCAAACATATCCCCTTTCGATGCAGAAAATACCATGTTGATGGTCCCCTATTCCATGATTTCTCTCTGAACATTCACTAGGAATAACTCAATAATGAAATGACCAAGGACATAGATGGATTAAGGGTAAATTCATGAAGGTGGGTAACACATTCGTGATAATCGGGTCTCAAAAATTCCAAAAGACCTTTTTTCAGCTGAAGTAATGATTCTTCTGGCTGAAAGTACTTTTTTTTAGCCAAAAAATGTTTTGGACAAACCTTGGAATGTCAAATCGAACAGTACCATGATGACGCCCTCTCTTTTCATGTACAATTTTATCTAGATGATTTTTTTTCATCCGGTGACATATTTTCGGCTGAAAGATAATCCGGGAGAAATAGTCTTTCGACTGAAAGATGTTTTCGGCCAAAAAATGTTTATATATTTGAAGCACATCGCTACTGCAACAATTTTTATGAATTGTTGAGATTGTGAGTATTGTGGACATTGTGAAATATGTGGATGGGCGGACACTCAACTTGTAAACTCTACGAACATTCAGGTTGTAAACTCTGTGGATGTTGTAAACTTTGTTGAGGTTGTAAATTATGTTGAGGTTGTAAAATCTGTGGACGTTGTAAAATTTATTGATGTTGTAAAATATGTTGACGTTGTAAACATTGTTGTGGGTAGGTGGATGTTGTTGCTTCTTGCGGACTTTGTTGTTGTGGGTGGGTGGACATTGGAGTTGCGGGAGTTTAGGTAAGTTCAAATTTAGATTTTGCTTTAGTTTTGTGCTAGATTTAGTTTTAATATTAGTGCTTGTTTTATTTTTTGTGAAATTTTTAGTTTAGTTTTCGTTTTCATAAATTTGTTTATATTTTGGAAATTTTAGAGTTTTGACAGGTCCGTATTTGACCCTGTCCATGTACAGGGATGAATATGGATATGTCCTTGTACAGGGATGAATATGGATATGTCCTTGTACAGGGATATGATCGATTTCAGGCATGTCCTTGTATTTGGATAGGGTCATATTGGCCATGTCCATGTACAGGTACAAGCCTGAATTTGTGCATGCCCCTATACATGGACATGGCTGAATACGGCCCTGTCAAAAATCTAAATTTCAAAAAAAGTATTTTTTTACTAAACTTTATACATGTTTTAATTTTTTAGAGTTGTGAAGAGTTAGGAAAAAAATGTAATGAACAAGAGTTATTAAACTTGATATGTTTTTTGATGAGTGTTTTAATATTTTAGTTTTAGTTTTAGTTTTAGTTTTTGTTATAGTTTTCGTTTTAATAATGTAGTTTTATTTTTTACAAATTTAGAGTTTTGACAAGGCCATATTTGGCCCCGTCCATGTACAGGGACGAGCCCGAATTTAGGCATGTCCCTATACATGAACATGTCTGAATATGGATCTGTCCTTGTAGAGGGACATGCTCAAATTTAGTTATCTCCCTGTAAATGGACAAAGACATATTCGACCATGTCCATGTACAGGGAGAGACCCAAATTTGGGCATGTCCCTGTACATGGATAGGCCCATATTCGACCCTATCCATTTACAAACACTGTCCTGAAAACTGAGAGTTCAAATTACACTTCATTAAAAATATATGTGGTACTTTTCACCTTATGGAAGCTTAGAACCTCTAATATGATAGCATGACTTTCAACTTGCATTACTCGTACTTGTTATATTATGATCTTTTAGATAGCTCCATAATTATGTCCTTACTACTATAATATCAATATTAAGCTAAGTAATCAATATAGAATGGGCTTGAATGTTACTCTTATCAGTATTAACACCATTTCTTTAACTCTTACTATCATACAAGAGCTATGATAAATGACCACACTATCTCTAAGAAGTAAACAACAAACACACTTATTGTATAGTTACAACGTAGAACACTAGTAACAATGAGCTTACACAGAATAAAGATCCATGTAATCTACATAATAAGTGGAATCATTATACTAATTATAGTTAGTTATGAAGATGTAATCAATACCATTAGTTACAATGTTTATGTAATAAATCATGCTAATATTCATCATCAATACTTACACTACTTATTGTTAGCACTGGAAGTGACCTCTAGATTTTAGTAGAGGTAAGCCCAGTACCCATCAATTTGTATGTCACAATGAATAATTTTAAAAGGGGTCTAATGGATGCAAACTCGGGATTATATCGCTTTAACTCAGAAAACTGGGGTTGGTGTGCACATGCAGATGAGGTCTTGATATAACTTCAGTCAACAAGTTGTAGCAAGGGTGAGTAGGGGGAATAAATTGAGAAGAATGAAGAAGTCCGCTATGGACATCCGGTCTTCCAGTAGCTTAAAGAGGAAAAACTCTGAAGACAAGATCCTCTTGGTTCAGGGTTTCAAAGAATTAAATGAATTTATTACTAAACTAAAATCAAACATACATCACAATTCAATAATAACAACTCGACTGGATCATCCATGCTTGAGTTATTCAGCGTGAGGGGACAGACAATCACAAGAAACTTATTAAAAATGGTCATGATGCCACTGTGATCAAACCTACATCACAAGAACATAACTACTCTCGACTGGATCATCCATGCCCCAGTGTCTTAACACAACTATTATAGAGATATGGAAGGAAAATGAGCTTCATTAAACAAGAATTCTCAAATACAGATACATAACCAGAGAACCAGAGGCTTCATTAAAGCTTTACCAATTGAGAGATTAACTCAACCATCGACCCTAACAAAATATGAGGAAGCCTCTTATATAATCAAAGAAAAACTACATAAGAGTGCTTGAGTCTTTCCATTGAATGCATTACGTCTGCAAGATTCCTGACAGACTTTGCATGTAGTTTCTTTTCGGAAGCGAGCCCTGTCAGACACAATCGTGTTTCAGGACGATTCTGCAGCTGAGCCGACTTGCTGACAGTCCTTTATCAGGCTTTCCATTTATGTTGGAAATGATATTCAACCACCATGAACTAGCCTCAATAATTACTTCATTGGGATTGAGAAGGCCTGAGTCGACACAACATCTATGGAATTTGGCAGCCTCTGCATTCTGCCATATGGATCTAAGTCGGATGCTTGCGGGGAGGTATGATAGTGGACATGGTTTCTTACGAAGTGATTGGAGTTCTTGACATGGAATAGCATATAGGGTATGGAAAGGTGGACAATCATGGATGGGAAGAAGAGACTGAGGATAGAATGGGGGCCACACAAGCGAGAGTTGAGGTGTAATGGGATGGAGGTAATGTGGAGAGAGATGGAACAGGTAGTGGGAGATGAGAAAGGGATATGTGTCGACGCGACAGTTGTGGAGTGGCCACTTGTCGACCCAGGATAGGGAATTATATGCACATGCGCATATCGGGGCTGCAAAAAGTGGTTTGACTCTTCATCGCGTTTGGGCCTGATATGCATCTCTGACTGACAAGTCGCTTCTCCACAAAACCATGGTTTCAAACCTAACCCTTGCTACAAATTTTAATGTCCGTGCATGTTGAGGCCCTAATATGATCAATGACCATCGATCTAGGGGAGAGGTGAGATTTGGGCACGTCGACTACTTTTGGTGCCTCCGCCAAACCTTTTTCCACCTGCTAACTTTGGATTCCTTCCAAATGTGTTTAGAGGTAGTACCACACTGAACCCATGTGAGGGAAAAAATAACCATTGTGATTGCCTCAGCCTACTTTGCATGCTAACGGTTGCTGCCTGTGCCTTGGAATAATAACAATAATGTACTAACATTAGGCTCCATGGGGGATGGCTTGCTCCCTATGAGATGCCAAGAACTCACATCTTTAGTTGCCTTGTTGTTGGGTTGTGGAATCTCCTACTAAAAAAAAAAACATAGAATAGGAATGGTATTTACAATGGTGGGACGTTGACTGCGGCTTCAGACAAAAAATGTTTTTAGGAAGTGACAATTTACGCGGACACCAAAATCTTTATCACCCTCCAAATTCAACAACCTATAAGTGTTGTTTGGAAATTCTTCAGAAATATTGAAGGGCCCAATCTAGAGGGCTTCACACTTACCATGCTTTCCCTTGTCCTGTCTGGGTGCATCTCATTTTAGTACTAGATTTCTCAGCTGGAAATCCTCCTTTCTGACTTTCCTGTCAAAAATCTGCTTGATCCTTTGATGACGGTCATGTGATCTGTCCTTCATATTCTCTCTTGTATGTTTCACTTCTACCAACTGATGCATCCTCCTAATCATGTCATCAAGATCATCCTAGGAGTATTGGAAGAATTTTTCCACAGGTAGGGAAAGTTGACAAGGGAAAATGGCCTCAACTCCATAGACAAGCTGAAAATGAGAGGTGCCTAGAGACCTCTTTGTTGTCACTCTATCATCCCATAGAGAAAACTTAAGCTTTGAATCCAATTCTTTCTTATTGTCCTCTAGCAGTCTTTTGATAATCTTTATAAGGCTTTTGTTAGAGGACTTTTGTAATCCATTGTCTTGGGGGTAGTATGGCGTGGAGTGGGTTAATGAAATTTTGAACTGCTCACAGTATTTGATCAATGGATCAAACTTGAAGGATGCATCATTATCAATGATGATTATGCTTGGACAACCAAACCTTGCCATAATAACTTCAAGAAAACCAATGATCACTTTGTGAGAAGCACTCCTTGTGGGGATAACTTCTATCCACTTGGTGAAATAATATGTTGTAGTTAAGATCCAACTATTTTCACCATTTGAAGTAGGATGAATTTCCCCAATAAAGTCTAGGCCCCATTGCTGAAAGGGTGCTCAAGCTACCATAGGCTTCAAAGGCAGAGACTTGAGCTATTTCTTTCCTGGGAATTTCTAACATTTGATACACGCCCTGAATTTTGCATAGAAATTGTTGAACAGAGTAGGCCAGAGGTACCCATCCCTAAGGATTTTATAGGTTGTGGTTCTCCAGAAGTATTTTCCCCCACACAGGCTGTCATGAAAATCAAACATATTTTTTTTGGCTTCTTGTGGGTCTAAACATCTCAGGAGAACTCCTAGAGGGTCCTTCCAATACAAACCCTGTTCAATAAGGAAATATATGATTGCTTTGATTTTTAAAGATCTTTCCTTGATCTTCCCCATTCCATCTGGAGGCCTTAATTACTGCAGAAAATATCCTCTTTCAATGGGATCTTATGCTCGATAATGCTGGTGTCATATGTTCTGAGGTCTTCATAGGTCTAGGAAAACACATCATCAAACTCTCTTAACAACTCGGTATACTTGGCCCTTTTTTCCTTCGAGAAGCTGCTTGACAACTTGACAAATTTTGGATTCATCTCTGTACCAATATTGCATTCAGCCACATTAACATCATCATGTGAGACTTTACTCTTCACTTCCACATCATTTCTTTCAAATAATGTTTCCAGGGGGACTAGTCCCTTTGGTATTTTATTGTTGGGTAACTAGACAATGTGATGATCAACAATTTTTTTCATAAAAACATTAGGATGAGGATCTATTTCAGAGTTAGGATCTTGATCAATGTGTAATGTAGAAAACTCATCAACAATCTCTAGGAATATTTTTATTTCAAGATCATTCTCAAACACTTTCCAATGCTAGACATTGTTAGGTATAGAGGGTCTATACTTCACTTCTACATCATACCTAAGTTTAGGTGGCATAGGGACTCTGAAATTGCTTGCTGAGACAACCAAAGAATCGACCATGGAATTATCCTCTCTGGGAATAAATGAAATGTTAAAATATGAGGAAAAACTGTCAATGAAGTCTCACACTTCATTTCTATAACTTTTGATCCAAGGGTGTTTGTCTTGATAAGTATTTCTGATCTAATGGACAATTAACTAAGCATCCCCAAATGCTAATATCTCTTCAATCCCCATGTCTTTTGCATCTCTCAAACCCAAAATAAGAGCTTCATAATATGCCACATTGTTGGTAGCTTAAAATTCTAACTTGTAGGATAGAGATATAATTTCTTGAACAGGTAAAACAAGGACCACCCCAACACAAACACCTTCCCTAGAAGAGGCTCCATCAAATAACATTTTCCAAACAAAGGTAATCAGAGGAGACTCTTCACAGAGATTAAGGGATTGTTTTCTTACTTCAAGAGGAGGTTCAGGGACATCAGTGAACTGCAATAAGTTGGATCCCAAATCAGTATCAAGGGAAAATATAGGATGATTGGTGGGGTTTTCTTCATCACTAATAATATAGGCCAACTAAGCTTCTCTATACAGTATTTTATGCTCCCCCACAAACACAAGAATAGTAGTATATGTGAGGTCCATCTGAAATGTTCCCCCAAGACTTTTTATCCAAGATATTGACAAGAGCATGCCAAACTTGGGAGGAATATCAACCACTAAAATATCCATGACCACACTTTTCATGGGAATCTAAAAAAAGGTCATAACCAGATCTTTGATGACCCCAAGACATTGCACCCTACTTGAATCAAAAGAATAAAAATCATGATATGATTTGGTGACTTCCATTCCTAGTTCTTTCATGATAGTTTTGGCCATGAGATTATGAAAGGCTCCTGAATCCATCAGAAAATTATACAGTACCTTATCATGTATGTTAAATGATGTGTAGAAGGGAGGGGATGAATCATCTCTATCTTCTACCATGGGACCTAAGATGACTGTTGGGTTTTCATCTTGCAAATTGATTGAGTCTGTGGGATGATTTGAGGGTTCAGGAAGCAACAACTTAGATAGGGATATCCTAAAGTCCTCATGCTTGACTAGCTATGAAAGGGGGACAGGAATCCTAATCTTCTGAATTTCATGCTCAAAGTTAAAATAGGAGGGGGGCTTCAAAATTTCTTTTACCTCTGGGATATGAACTTTGACTACTGGTGGGAGGTTATGTGTTTTCTTCTCCTTTTTATTTCTTTCTACATATTCGGCAGGCCTTTCTGCTCTGGTAGGTTTCTCATGAACATTAGGCTCTCCTCCTTTATTTTTGGACCTAAGGTTTTATCTATTTGGGTTGTCATTTTCCTTATCCCCCTTGCTTAGCTTGTTTAATTGTTTGTCCATGAGGGACTCTTCGTATGTTGATTAAGTTAAGTGAGGAGAAGAGGATGTATCTTCAAGACAATGAATTTATGGATCGAGGTCTTCTTCCCCTCCACCCTCATCTATAACAAGGTTGTTTTGAAGAGGGGTTTTGATTTTTTGATCATCCCTATGTATTTTCTGAGGTTCTCTTTGCACAATTTGAGGATCATTGTTATTCGTCCTCCTGAAGTTGCCTCTGTTATCAACATTTTGAATAATTTTATACTTTTGTTTCCCTTCCAATTCCAACCTTTCTATTCTAGTGGAAAGTGATTTTAGTAACTTGGTTACTTCGTCCATTT
>JASDQU010099718.1:570136-613897 GCA_032191745.1 Picea mariana | reverse complement strand
TATATTAGACTCTACTTCCAGGGATGCATCTTGCATATGAGCCAAGGAGGTATATCTTCTCTCTCTTAATAGGAGGCATAAGTCAAGGTCAAAAGCACTATCATATGTGATTTTGGTAGAGGCCTATGTAGTCTTTATCTCAATATGGATCTTATTGTACACTTTGTTGAATCTTTTAGAGAAGTCAGAGATAGACTCTCCCTCTTTTCTCTTTAGGGACCCGAACTCTGTGATATAATACATGAAGTACTTTTTATCTCCCTATTGTATTAAGAAGGAATCATCTAAAGCCTCAATCCCATCAATTGATCTAGGGTTCAGGGCCCTGAACTACATTCTGTCTTCTCCATCAAGGCTATGGAAAAAAATCCTCATCCACACATCTTCATTTACTATGACATATTTATCAGCATAACTATAGAAAGCTGGAAGGTGCTCCTCTACAAAGATATCTCCCTCCCCCTAAACTTAGGAAGATTATTAAGGTAGCCACTGGCTGGGAGGGCATTAAGAGGCTAAGGAAAAACAAGAGGAGCATATCTGGCAGCTACTATAGCGTCCATTCTATTTCTGGGGGGATTAGCTCCTACCATTGGTGTGTGAATAGGACAAGAACCAAGGGGAATGGAAATAAGACAGGGGAGGTTAGAGGTGTCCTTCTGGGAACAAAGGGAAACAACCAAGGCTCTGGAGAAAAGGTCTCAGGGCTCGAGGGAACAAAGGTTTCCCTCTCTATCAAAGAAACAACTTTGACAAGAGGAGTAGTGAAACTGGGAGAGGGGAAATCAATAGGAACACTTCCAAAATTTAAACTTCTAGAAGCTCCAGCAGATGGTGTAATAGGAAAGTGAGAAACAAATACTGGAGTTGTTATAAGAGCATGGTGAAAATGATCAGAAATACCTGGTTTAGCAGCTGAAGTACCTCCCTGAAGGATCTTTCATCTTCTGATGAATTTCTCTGGGTCAGCTTCAGGTGTTACTAAAGGCAGTTGTGGAGTGGACCTCATGTGTCTACCCCTGGAAGCCACAACTGAAACAATGGATTCGTCTCAATGTAGTCACCATAGTGGAGTCACTAGGTACACAGTTGCAATATTTGATGTACTAAGTTCCGATGCACCTTCAAAACCAGTAAGCTTTGTCATTCAATCCTAGGGAAAATATTCAATTCATCCCCGACAACAATGCCAAAACTATTAGCACTAGAAGTCACCTGTGGATTGCAAGAGAGGTAATCCTAGTACCCATTAGTTTGTATGTGGTGATGAATAAGTTTAGATGGGTTCTAATGGATGCAAACTCAAGATTATATCATCTTAACTTAGAAAACTGGGGCTGGTGTGCACAGGTAGATGAGGTCTTGATCTAACTTCAGTCAGCGAGTTGTAGCATGGGTGAGTAGGGGGAAGAACTTGAGAAGAATGAAGAAGTTTGCTATGGACATCCATTCTTCTAGTAGCTTAAAGAGGAAAAGATCTGAATACAATATCCTCTTGGTTCAGGGTTTCAAGGAACTGAATGAATTTATTACTGAACTGAAATCAAACATACATCACAATTCAATAATAACAACCCAACTGGATCATCCATGCTCAAGTTATTTAGTGTTAGGGGACCAAAAATCATAAGAAATTGATTAAAACTTGTTGTGATGCCATTGTTATCAAACCTGCATCATAAGAACATAACTATCCTCAAATGGATCATCCATGTCCGAGTGTATTAACATAGTTGTTACAAAGATATGGAAGGAAATTGACTTTCATTAAACAAGAAGTCTCAAATAAAGATACATCCAGAGAAACATAGGCTTCATTAAAACTTTACCAATCAGGAGCTTAGCTCAACCATCAACCCTAAAAGAATACGAGGAAGACTCCTATATACTCAGATAAAAACTACTAAAGTGTGCTCGAGTCTCTGCATTGAAGGCATTATGTCTGCATGCTTCCTGTCAGAGTGTGCATGCAGTTTCCTTTCAGAAGCGAGCTTTGTCAGATGCAATCATGTTTCAATATGGTTTTGTAGTTGAGTCTACTTGCTGACAGTCCTTTCTCGAGATTTCCATTTATGGTGGAAATGATGTTCAACCACCATGAACTATCCTCAATAACTTATTCATTGGGATTGAGAAGGTCTGATTCAGCACTGCATCTGTGGAATTTGGTGGCCTACACATTCTACCATCTGGATCTAAGTCGAATGCTTGTGGGGAGGTCTAAAAGAAAAAGTGGCTGCTGACAAAGTGATTGGAGTGCTTGATATGGAATAGAGGATGAGATATGGCCAGGTGGACAGTCATGGATGGGAAGATGAGACTGAGGATAGAGTGCATGCCACACAAGTGGGAGATGAGGTGGAATGGGACAAAGGTGATGTGGAGTGAGATGGCACAGGGGGCAGGAGATGAGAAAGGGACAGGTGCTGATGCAACAGTTAGGGAGAGGCCACTTGTTGAACCGGGATAGGGAATTATATGCAGATGCACATATCGAGGCTGTGAAAAGTGTTTGATTCTTCACCAGTTTTGGGCCCAATATGTGTCTCCGAATGACACGTCGCTTGTCCACAAAACCATGGTTTCAAGCCCGACCTAACCTACAAATTTTAACATCCACGCATGTTGAGGCCTCGATATGATCAATGACCATCAATCTAGGGTAGAGGTGAGATTTGGATGTGCTGGCTACTTTTGGTGCCTCCGCCAAACTTTTATCCCCCTGCTAACTTTGGATTCCTTTCAACTCTGTTTAGAGGTAGCACCACACTAAACTTGTGTGAGGGAAAAAAATTCCATTGTAATTGCCTCAATTGCTTTGCGCACTGACTATTTCTAACTGCACCTTGGAATAATAACAATAATGTGCTAACACTTATGATCCACTATTACTAGACTAGCTTATACATGGTGTTAAAAGATGCATGGATAGTGATATACCTTCTCTTCAATAGCTTGCATCATATTACTACGAGTAACCCATTATGGACATCAACTAGATTATATGGGTTACTACTAGTTATGCGACAACTTGCTTAACCTCTATACATTAGCTTTGGTGATCTATCACCCTTTGTATTTACACTAATATGGCATAGATACTAGTTATAGATTGCATGGTATTATCTCTGCCTTATTTTCTCCAAACTGTGTGAAGCTTTACTGTATGACCATATCATAGATATGAGAATATAAGGAAATGAACAGTGCAAATATGAGGCAAATCAAACAGATCAACAAGGATAAGAGATATGAGCTCTATTCTGACAAGGGTGAAACTTGTTTCCATAACTATTACCATTGAATAGTATTAACTATGCATAATACTAGTATTCCTTAAATGGTTACTATGTTAACTCTAAACATAGGTCAATACTAGTCACATTAACCATACAGAAATGTTGTATAACCTTATAATGTTGAGTCATAAGGGTCTGTAATATTGATCTCTTTTTTATTAGGGATAGTTATAACTAAGAAGAATGTGAATCCTAATATGATATCAATGGAGTTACAAGCCTGAATATGTGTCATAAGGAGAACATAACATATCAATATGATTACAGTATTGAACCAAGATTTATGCTAAGCCTAAGTTTTGTATTAGTGTAAGCAAATCATTAGACCAATAGAGCATAGAGATACAAAAAATGTAATCAATGTTACTTATTATGTAAATAGTGATGATCTAATAGTAGATGTGATAGACCAATATCATTCTTCATCATACTTGAATATGGCTCTTTCTTGCCTTTAATCATAACAAAGGTGATAGTTAGCTTATCAATTTAAATACCATTACTCTTTCATCTTATCCTATTATCTTGTACACAGTTACATTTCAACCATAATCAAGCTATTCATAGTAGAGTGGTTATGATATCCTAGTTAGTATGTTGTTTTATTCTATCCTTAGTAATGATTGGTATGACCTTATTTTCCCATTGTTTGATGTGTAATAAGGGTATAACTATATCTATAAAATAGGGAAATGTTATTGGGATTACATTATAGTTACATATTTATTACTTCTATATTAGTGTTGATCAACTTTGACTAGAATAATAGTATTGAACATGAACAAATGTGATGTATGTGAATATCTTAGATAGAGCCTCTGTTTTTGAGATAACATGTTTAACTGTATTGATACAACTAAGTGATATGCATAATATATGGATTTGTATTGATTATCCCCATAGAGCTAGTATCATAGCTTTGATCTTGAAATTACATATAAACCATATATAACACTAAGTAATGCTTAGTGTATATGATAACCAAGCTAATATTGAAGTAATACCTAAGCTATCTGTAATGAACACATACTACTTATCACTATTCCATGGTGTTGATTAGGGAAATAAGGGGAATATACACACTACTCGATAACAGTGATAGGTGAAAATTAGGGCAATAGCTTATGACATAAGCATTGGAATCACATACAAGTGTAATATAGGTGTTTATACTTAGTGTCATTTCTTTCTAGTGATATCCCATGTAGTTATTATGAGATAAGATTAATATCACAACACATATTGATTATGGTAAATAGGTAACATGATATCACCTTGTTGAAACGTAGGCTAAGTTGTTCCTATATTACTTATATCGTAGTAATGGAATGGCTCTATTCCCCTTGTATGTAAACACAATAGAGTAAAAAAAAAGACACAACAACACCTAGACCATGTCGGGAACAAACAAGTATAGGTATAATATGTTTATCAGATGGGATGATAGATCCGAATTTGGACCTGTCCATGTACAGGCACGGGCTTGAATTCGAGTTTGTCCCATTATTGAAGAACAACATATGTATAAATTAAATAACATCCAAAGAAGAGCATGATCGTATTATTGATCTTCCTTCGGTTTTTTGGTTTATTTTGTTTTTTCTTAAGTACCAAGTTGAGATAATGTGTGACCTTTTTCTCTCCCAGGATGATCCATGAGATATAGGAGTAGTTAAGAATAGCATGATCACATTATTGATATTCCTTGTATGTTGGGATGATAAAAGCCTATAAGTAAATATCGTGAGAATCATGTGGACATTTTTCCATTCAAGAAGAACTTAATTGTTGACTTTGTATTGAAATCACCTTTGTTTGACTTATGCTCCCTTTAATTGTTATGTGGGATTTTAGTTTTGTGCTTTACCTAAATAAAGGTATCCTTCTTGACTTTGGAAGAATTTAATTGTTGGCTTTGTGTTGAAACCACCCTTTCTTGAATTATGCCCCCCTTAATTGTTGTGTGGGTTTTTGGTTTTGTTCTTTGCTTTTTGCTTAAAAAAGTTATCTTCCTTGACTTTGAATCCCTTCTCTTGACTTATTTAATTATTTAATTGTGTGGCTATGACCTGTCTTCTTGGTCTTTTCCATCTTATTGGAGATCTCTTCTTGGTTATTGTTTGGGGATTCTGGTTCTACTTACTGGTGTCAGCCTCCTCATTTTTTGTTGGTGTCATCCTATTTATCTCCTTGCTAATTCCACCTTGAGTATGTTTCCATTCTATTCTATTGTTGGTGCCACATGTGTATGCTACTAGTTAGTCTATTGATATTTTACCCTAAGAATTGTCCTTGGCAATTGGTTCCATGTGTCATGATGAGATCTGCCCCAAGGGTTTGATCAATGATCCCTTGAAGTGTTTTATGAGCATATATATATAAGAGGATAGTAACAATATGTATCATGTGATATTGTTTCTTGTTTTAGTTTTAAGTAAATGTTTTTTCAGTGATTGTTTTTGTCAATGATTGTAAAAAATATAGTTGTTCTAGTTTTTTCAATATATGTTCTTAAATGCTTGTGTTATAAATTTAACATTTCCATTTAATGTTTATATAACTTATGAACTTTCATATTCATGAATTTCCAAAGGAAATATATTGAGGCGAGATGTCGAGACAGGAGTCTCCAAATATTCCTCACAAACTCTCTAGGCTGTCCCAAGAAGGAAGAATAGAAACCCCTTCCCCGACTAAGACTCTGAGTGAACAACGACAATCTCGTCAGAGGATATTATAAAACGAGTCTGTGAATAGATCAACTCGATAATTTTCTCAAACAAGTTCTATGGATGCAATATTATTAGATAGGTTGCACATTGATACTCCTACACCTGAGAATGTAGTGAATACATCAGGGCAAGAAAATATTTTTGGTAATTTTCTTTGATTTTGTTTATTTTTGTTGTATTTTTGTTCATGTATAATTATGTCAAGTTAAATGTTGAAATTACTTTCAAATTTATGTGTAGACAATGAGTTTAATGTGAGGGAAGATAATGAGAGGGTGGTTGTCATGAAGATTCTAATGTTGGTGAAGAGGGTGAAAGTGGATTTAGGAGGCAACATGATCAAGAAACAAAATATTACATGCCTACGCCCACCTATCCTTGATATGTTGGTGATGAGTTTCCCTGGGAAGTGATTACTGAATAAATGACCCTTGAGAAATGCTCAGGTGTTAAAATTAGGTTAGAAAATGATTTGAGGAGCTTGGATCTCCCTCAGGAGAGTAAACAAATCTTGTAAATTGTTTTACATTCATGGAAAAAATTTATGGATGCATATCAAAAGATGGGGCCAACCACTAATAGTTTTATCGATTTGATGAGGTGGAGAAATTCATAGGTGGTAGGCCCTGATAAATGGGACGTAGTAAAAAATAAAGTTTCAAAAGAAAACACAATTTCAATGTTCAATTTCAAAGATATACCAAAGAAAAATATTTTAAAGGTGCAATATTTTAAGCACCCCAACATAGTAGGACATATGTATAACAATGTTTTGGCAGCATATGGGAAATTTCCATGGAATGATGAGGTTCCAAATTATTATTTTTATTTATTTATTTATTTTTATTTTTTTTACTGGGGGAATCGACAACTCGTGGTTCTCGTACTCGCGTGACACGGGGTCGATCCACGTCGGCTACCACTATGACCCCAGGTGCAACCACCCAGCCCGCAAGAATGGTGCACGAGTAAATCCAGGTGAGAATCGAACATGAGACTTCATTTTATAAATTTCCTTCCATTTACACGACACTTGCCAATCCATCTACACCTGTGTGGGAAGGTTCCAAATTATTTTGCTAGATACTTTTATGCAGATTTTTTTATGGAAATGAATCCTGATTATACTAGTCTACTGTCTGATTATTATGGGGCTAGTAAAGGACAAACATATGATCGAAAAGGGGAATATTGAAATGTGACATTGTAGAGGCCTCCACGACCTTTAGTATATCGTCTAACATGATCATTTTATTCACATTCAAATTTGTGAGCTTCATCAGAGGTTGGAAAAAAGGCTATGAATGCAATCAGAGAAAATTTGGAATCGATTTTTTATGGCGTTGATGTTAGTTTGAACTGTTAGTGAGTGGAAGCCATTTCTCGGGCCATTTTTGTTTATAAAATAGATGAGGAGTTAGATACCATGTCAATAGAAGATATTAAGGAGTATGTAAAAAAATTTCGTAATGGTTGGAAGGAGGTCATTCAGAATAATGAACCGAACAATGGATTGGTACGTGTTCTAGTTAGTAAATGTTTGGTGCATTTAAAGATAGTTTACTTCTAATTCTATATATAGATACATATCATTGTATCTATAGAAATAATTGAGTTGTTCTTGTCATTAATTGCAGGTTGGAAATATGTTAAATGAGTCTTTGATTGATAGGAGACTTGATTCCACAAGTTTAAATTTGTATGGGTTAAATCAGGTACGTGTTTTCTAATATCCACAGATGAGCACTTTAGTTGTCCAATTTCCAATCTTTTGAATAAGATCAACAACATGACATTTATAATTTTGTATAAATGTGAACACATTAAATCCTAGATTTAGTTCTTAGTTATGTTATTCATAGATCCATATTTCATCTCCTACTACTTGAGCAGGCTTCTCTCAATTCTCATTGGGAGAGTTTGAAGAGGGTGAGAGTTCACAAGTATTATTGCATGTTGAAAACAAATTTAGCTATATATTAAAATTTCAAATTGTCATTTAAATAATTAATTTAAAAGAAGAATGTCCTAAAAAACATTTAATTTATTGAATCATAGGTTGGCACATCATAGTAATTACACGTTTCAAAATTTAAAACTACAATTTAATGTATTAAAATCATTTAAATTTAATTTTCAAATTTTCAAATTTGAAATGTGTTATATAGGGCAATGTGGAGAAAAGAGTACCTGAGAGTGTGCTTGAAAACAATGTGGAGAAGAGAGTACATGAGATTGGGATTGAGGAGGAAGCATCCATACCTGGGAAGGATGTGCCTATTCATGATGATTCATAAATGTATGTTCATTGCACATTAGTTAGTTTTAATTTTCTTTTATGTTGGGATTTTATATAAAAGTGTTCAAGCTTTTTTTGTTGAATAAGATTATCTTTTTTACTTTTTTCAAATTTTTGTTTTTTCAAATTTTTAGTTTATCCTTTCCTATTCATAGGGTTACTAAACTAGTGTCTATATAACTTTTCAACATTTTGATAAATTATTTTGAAATATATAGAACCCCTATATAATATTAGCATTGTCTTAAATGGTACATTCAAGATTATTTGTGTTTAGATCATGGTGAAGACCTAATTTTGAACTTGAACATTTGATTATTTGAAAACAAAATCTATCCCACATCAGAAAAGGGGAAGTTTATAAATTTTCTTCGATTGCATTCCTTGCCTTCTTGTACAAGAGTGGCGTAGTATGGACATTTGTGTTTTCTACATACAATGAAGTGAATTACTTCTTGCCATGGTATTTTCAAACTCTTAACTAAATTGGTTACTAACCACAAAAACCGACATTCAAGTAGATTTACAAATAATCTATGTATGTTCATGATCTCACTTATGTTTAGATTATAACAAAGACATATTTCAAAGAGCATTTGATTATATGTAATATGAATACATCCCAAAGATTAAACAATTAAATGGTTTTTGAAGATTGATTTAATATATGTGTAGATTTGTGTTTTCTTCATGTACATGAAAGATTATATGAGAACATCTATTCCATTGCAGAAAGAGGAGAAAAATATTTTATGGAACTCACATATAGAGAATTTTATTATATGTAATATGAATACATCCCAAAGATGAAAGATTTAATGGTTTTTGAATAATGACTTAATATATGTGCAGATTTGTGTTTTCTTCATGTACATAAAAGATTATATGAGAATATCTATGCCACCGTAGAAAGAGGAGATAAGTATTTTGTGTAAGAATGGTTTTTAAAATGAATATTTGTGAACTTTCACAGATATAAGTAATTTCTTCGAATGATAGCTTAATATGAATATTTATGAGTCCTTTAATTTGAAAATGGTATTTGAGGGAATTTTATTATATGAGAACATCTATTCCACTGCAGAAGAGGAGATAAGTATTTTACTGTTTAGGAGTTTAGTATTTTACTGCTGAGTAAATAAGATCACCTGGGATGAGAATTTCACCTGAAGAATTTAGGACTCTAGCCACAAGGAGATAAGTATTTTATTGGAAGAATGACTTAATATGGAGATTTGTGAACTTTATACATACACAGTTGTATATTTATTTTTGGATTATTATCTAACTCTTAACACAAAATTTTTTTACCAAGAACACAATTTTTCTCTTTAAAAGTTTTTAAGATTTGAGATAAGATTTTACAAATTGTTTAAATCATGTATGCTTAATGTGGAGAGTAACTATTTTGGAAGTTTTGGAACTTTGTGATGAAAGTTTGTTTTAAAAAAAGTTTAATAAAAAGAGAGGGAAAATCTTAAATCTATTTAACTCTGGTTGGGTATGTTATTATTTCTTATTGTTTATTTAATATTTAGTTAAAGTATATATTCTAATATGTGTTTATTTTTTTTTATTATTGTTTTTTATTGTTACATATGTTTACATTATATTTGGTGGAAAGAAGTATGTTGGAGGTTGAGACTTAAATCTTTTGGTATGTATGTCAATTTTTCTTTAATCACAACTTGTTTTATTTATCTAAAATGGTACATGTGTACATTTTATTTTAAATTTGTACATATATTTTATTGTAAATTTTTAAACTTTGAATTATGTTTTCTTTTGCAGGTTTGAATTGCAGGTATGAAGTGTATGAAGTGATCTATCTTAAAGCGATGGCTTAGAGTCCAAAATTATGGAGTTAATGTCTTAGTTTTTGTTATCATCCTAAAATGGATGTGGAACCTATGTATTTGGTGGTGTAACTATTCAAACTTTGATTATATATATATATATATATATATATATATATATATATATATATATATATATATATATATTTGGAACTCAAAATATCAATTTATTGTCTCATATTTGATTTCTCTTATATTGTTTATGATGGTGAAACTTATATTGTTTATTCATTAATAAATAGTCAATAAATTATAATTATAATTTTTATGTTTTATGGTAAAAGGATAATTTATGTTTTAATGACATCTTCTCGATGCCAAGGCAAATGGGAAAATCAAAGATAGGGGCTACATATTATAGCTCACGGGGGCGAGGATGACAAAACACTCCAGAATTGCCTCCACCTATAGCTCATGCCTCTCATTCCTCCACCTTGGATATCCATTTTTTGTCCTCCATGTGGGCTTTCAAAGTGGAGTGGTTTGACAGCATGGTTAATTCACTCGTCTTTGCACCTTAGCTCAGCCCACAAGTGCCATCGATACACCAACCTCCCTTTCACCTTCCTTCTTCATCCACTCTCCCTAGCCCGACTGCCCCCCTCACTTCTTCTACCTCCCCCCACACTTCACCTCCTCTTCTGCCGCTTCTTTCTCCTCGGCCACAAAGTTTATGCACTCGGTGCGATGGGTTTACGGAGCTGTGGAATTATTTGGAAAACATCCATAACAAGGTAATCAAAGTCAGGCGTGACATGAATGAGTTGTTAATTAGAGATGAACTTCATGAGTGTCGCGAGGAGTACTTGGACACTCTCATCTGCAATCTCCTTCACACCACTCCGGACACATGGACTTCATCCCCTTACATTGTGCATGATCCTTAGATGGAACCAAGCTCCATATGAAAACAAGATTCACAGGTTTTCTTGGTTTTTTGATTTCTTTAAACAGATTACTTCTCTTAGCTCTATCCCTATGAGGAACCTTAGTTTATTTTTATGCAATTGTGAACTGTTTGGACAAGTGGCAACATTGGTTTCTCATCTGGGTGATGCATCAACTATCTCATTGTTTACCCTGACAGATGTAATTTTTTGATACAACAAGGATTTAATAAGCAATTACTAATATAAGGATCCTACTTTATTTACAAAACCAAATATGTTAATTTATGTTTTACAATACCGTGCTGAAATTAAAAAAACAATTATTTCACTTTATGTATAAACATTATTGTATAAATATCATTGTACTATGTGAAGTAGAGTTGATTATGTGAGGAGTTGATTGTGTAGTGATGGGAGATCTGGGTAGTTATCGAATTATATTTTCTAACTTATAATTTAAATTTTGTTTGATTTGGAAATATCGTTTAAAATAGTCAAAACAAGTCATCAAATTTTATAGTTTCTTATGAAATTTCACAATGAAATGACAATCCAACACTAAACTGGTTATGTTAGTCTTTGGTTTCTTTTCGAGCTTTCAATATATTTATTCAAAAAAATGAGAAATAAAAATGTGTATTTTGTAATAAAAATTGAAATAAAAACATGAATTAGAATGTAAAATTAAAATATAATTTAATATAAGTAAGCGATTTTCATTAATATTGATAGTGATATAATTTTTAATGTATAGAAAATGGTAGAAAATGGTTGATTTGGAAATTATCAATCCTCTACACAGTGGAAGCATTCACTAATGCCACTCATATGACACCTACCATTAATGGAAGTATTCACTATACCATTAATGGAAGTATTCACTATGACAGTCCAACACTAAACTGGTTATGTTATCCTTTGGTTTCTTTTCGATCTTTCAGTATATTTATTCAAGAAAATTTGAAATAAAAATATGCAGTTTGAAATAAAAGTTTAAATAATAACATGATTTAGAACCTATTTTAATATGTAAAATTAAAATATACTTTAATATAAGTAAGCGATTTTCATTAAAATTTATATTGATATAAATTGTTCTTGAACCGAAAAGGGTAGAAAATGGTTGTTGGAAATTATCAATCCTCTGCACATTATAAGTATTCACTAATTCCATTAATATGAAACCTACCATTAATTCAATTAGAATTATGAAAATCTAAATGCAACAAACCAAGCCTTAGTAGATGACCTCTAATTTTTTTATTTTTTGTTATCGAGCCACAAAATCAAATTCGTTTTCAACTTAATGTTTTTCAATCAAAGTCAATGAAAACTATGTTTAATGTGTAGAATATAAGTAACTTGTTACCTATTCATCATACACATTTTCCAAGTAGCTCATAAATTCAATTTTGTTTTCAATTTGCTTCAAGATGTTGAAATCTAAATGCAAAAATTTAACAATTTAATATAATATCAACACTTTTGGAATCAAAATTCACAATTTCATAATTAAAATTGATACTTTTTAAGATGTCTTTAAATTTTTTGATTAGGATGTTAATCATATGTATTACTTTGCATTATTTAATTATGATGTTAGTCATACACTTTAAGATGTCTTTAACATTTTTCTATGCCATCAATAGTCCCTTATAATGACATGGAAATGGGTCCTAGTTTTGATATGAAGATATCCTCTTCATATGAAAAAGCATTAAATAATCAAATTGCAAATAATGAACGTCTCAAAAAAACTTCATTGTCACAAAAATTATTAAAAAATAATATCAATAATTTTATGTTCAACAAAGGCTTTACCTTGAAAAAATGCTCAACATTTAGCTTTAAATATATAAATTGTTATTCCAATAAAAACTTGAACAAACATCAATTACCTTGCTAAAAAAAAACGAAAAAGATGATTCGAAACTTTGTTTAGGTGCTCTAGAAAACCATGAAACAAACGATGAATTGTGTTAAAATTACTCGGCTGAAAGCGTATTTATACGATTTGGCATGAAATGAAATGATACGATGTGTCTTTTCATTGTTTCTAGGCAACATAATTTTCTCACCAATCTTTCGGTCAAAAAAATATCTTTTCGGTCAAAAATCTAGGAAACCATTTAATTTTATTGGATTCCATTAGAATTACATTTGTTGGCCAAAAGAGTTGTTTTTTTGACTGAAAGATTCTTTCGGCTGAAAACTAGCGAATGAATTTTTTTATAGGAACCACATAATTCCCACTAGCTTACCTAAACTTTGGAGGCTGCCGACTCCTGCAAATACTCATAATTTGTTTTCTCGAAAATGACACCAACATTTGCAAAATTGAATTCCCCGAGGTGTAGGATAGTCGGTGATGGAGTGTGTTGTTAAGACACTCCATGTTGTTAAAGTCACCGGTTCGAAACCTGCGGGGACAAAAAATCCAACCATGTTAAGGGTTTGTGTGGCTCAGGCCGGGTGCGATCCCCAGGTGATTTTGACGGCTTAGATTCCCCTGAGTCATGGTTTCTCAAGCCACAGGTTAATCACATAACCAACAGGCCCCGCACAAATTAACAAACAAAAAAAAAAACATTTGTAAAATTGAATCCACTTTCAATTCCTATAATTTGTTTTCATTTTCATTATTTTTTATCTAATTTTGTTTAATTTTTTAAAAAAATCACTGCATAATATTTTCAGCTGACATTATGATTCAATGAAATGAAATATCCATATCCCTAAAAATACAGAGTGAAAAATTTAGAAACATTATATTCATAATCCTTAAACTATTATTTTCAAAAGGGTATGTTTAGATTTTACTTTTATGTAAAAATTAAAATATATACATGGTGGGGAAAACATGTGTTTAAAGTCTGCAATGTTTTCATATTGGTCAACTTCAAAAAATTCTAGAAATTATAATATTCATATGTTAGATTAAAAATTATAATCATAATAAAATACAGTCTTTGTAGATTGTTGCAGTATATTTCATTTGTTAAAAACTAAAGTTTAATAATAGATACATTGTTGAGGGGGGGGGGGGGGATAAATCATTATCATTTCTTTTATGTTTAAGGAACATACTATTAAACAATTGTCAAATTGACATATCAAATCTCAATAAATAAAAATTGAAAAATAGTCATTGGAAAGCTAAAAAAAATCTTCACAAGATTAGTTTTTACTGTAAAGTGAAATTCTAAATAAAAAAAATACTTTCGTATGTCGAAAATTGAAGAAATTGTGAAAATATAGTTTTGTTTCTCATAAAACAAGCAAAATAGACACCCATCTTCATGATTTCACCCAAACACAAATCCTATATGGAGTAAATTGGTTACATGCATTAAAGGATTTGTGTATATGATTTGGATAATTTGTAGGATTAAATTATAATTATCCAAAGTATGTCGGAGATTGAAGAAATTGTGAAAATATAGTTTTGTTTCTCATAAAACAAGAAAAATAGACCCCCATCTTCATGATTTCACCCGAGCACAAATCCTATATGGAGTAAATTGGTTACATGCATTAAAGGATTTGTGTATATGATTTGGATAATTTGTAGGATTAAATTATAATTATCCAACATATAGGTTAATTTAGATTCCCTAGATACAATATATAAATTCTTCCCTGAAATTGTAAATAAGGCTTGGTAAACTTTATAATTCATCAAAAATAAAACTTTTCTTAATTGAATGGACCATGAAAGTAAACTAAACTAGAAATGAATCTAGAATCCTAGATATTCATAAATATATGTACTTTCAATGAAAAATATAAAATCCTGGAATGTACATGTTACTTGTTTAAAGAAATCGTAATGGTATTCCATCTTCAATTACTCGTTCATGATCGACTATGGACAGTTTCCATTTTTTCACTTTTGTTTTTTTTCTTGACTGAACTTCTATTAACTTCATGCGCGCTACACATACCAAATGACTATATTGATAACTTATGACATCTAATTGGTAGTCTTGAAAGTGAACATGAGTATCGGTTTAATGGGTTTCTTGAAAAAAATATCCTTTGAATACGATGGATCTTCTTTCATATACAAAATCATTATCATCAAAATATTATAATAACCTAATCTTTTGTTTTGTGCATCGCATCAAATAATATTTCACATTTTCAGTGTTTTCTACAGGTGAAACCATGACAAAGACATCTCTTGCAAATAATTTGATATATTGGACAACAAATAGTTTGTGTTAAATTATCACACAAGTACATCTACAAGCTATTTGAAAAAAATTAAACATAAAAGTTACCTTCTCTAACAAGATGAGAAACTCTATCGCCCTCAACTGACACTATAGTTTCATTTGATTCCATCTCCTCTGAGTTTTCAAGTGGCATTTTCCCTTTTATATTAATTTTGGTATGTCTCCAGGCTTTAATATATTCTCCATTTTTGTTTTTGCAGATCTCTATGGATTTTGTGTCCTCTATGCAAACTGAACAAGAAGAAGACACATTTCTTCTATCAAATGCAAACACATTTTGATAGTGTTTTTTTTTAAATGAATGCATTTTTCATGTCCCATGTATTGTACCAGATTCATATGGAATTGATCTATTTACATCTTCGATTCCAATGTACCAAAAAAACCTTCACAAGAAAAACACTTTTTAACTTGAAATATCTCTCAAGAAAATGATTGAAGATTGAATATAAATTTGAACATGTGAATAAAACTATCCTGTGTACATGTGTAACATGTATATATAGATACACATGTGCACATCCCTTGACAAATTATTTTCATGGCTTAGCATCATTTTTAACCATTCAATAACTTGATCAGCGGATTCAAATCGATCGGCATGAGGGTTCATATGATACCTTTGAATTGCCCGTTTTACACATGCCCTTGCACCGTCGTTCTCTCCTTTTCCATGACTAGTCTCAAAAAACTTCCAACAATGTGTAATGTTTGATTTTTTATGAAGACCAGACAACCAATAGAATGATCCTGAATATTTGAACTGAACCGCACACTCATCTGACCATATCCAATGTCGATCGAGTCTGATGTTTCGTTCTTTCAATGAATCATAAAATTTATCAAAACAATGTTGTACATAATGTGCATCATGTGCTCAATCATCACTTATATAAAAGTTATATTCTTTAATAACATACCAATTGACATTGGTGCTTTCTATGTTATCAAGAATTTGTTGAGAATTTCTATATAGAACGTGGAAAAATATAGTGACTTGATCAGAATGATAATATTCACTCTGTATTTCTTTTTATGCAGTGAATGTGTAATTCTCTGTAAAATCAACTATAGAAAAAATTGTCCCTGGTGGAAATGATTCACATGATTGTTTGAATTGTAGGTCTTTCCATCAATCTCTATGTGAATTCTTGGTGTATTTATAAATTTCTTCCTCAAACTTCTTAAAAAAATATATCACACATATTTTATCTACTTTCAAATCAATCCTTTTGGAAATAACATTTGAAGAATTTGGAATCGTGTTGTTGATATAGTCATATCTCTTCCAATTGACTGTTATATTAGAAAATGATTGATCATTCATATCAATAGGATAATTTGAGTGAAACAAACTTAGATTTCCACAACGATCAAATTTCTTTCCACCAACACATTTTTTTCGGTAAAATAATTCATTACCTTCTCTTTCACATATAAATTGAGATATAAAAGAATGGAATGTGGAAGGCGGAGGTGAACTTGTCCATAATTTTTTACCAAAATCAAGAAAATTGTTGTAATATAACTCAAATTCCACATGATAACGACAGCAACAAGTGTCATGAACAGTGATGGGTCTAACAAACCATGGTTTTTGTTGCACAACTATATTAATGGAAATTTTAACTTCTTTGTGCACTTCTTTGAACTTATTGAACAATTTGATTTGTGTCATTGAAAATATATGTTTTGGATGTTCTTCATTTTTTTCGTGCGATTCTTCGTCACAACACATCCCTTGTATGTGGTGAAACATGAGATTTTGTCAACCAACAATTACGGGCCAATTCTTTAACATTTTCTGTAAGTCTATCTTTGTAGGGTTGTCCACAAATCATTGTCTAACAAGTGAGTTCATCATTCTCATCTATTTGCAATCAAAATTTTCTATGTTTGTACAATGTTTTGCTTGACGTTCCCATCATTTTTTCCATGCGTCATGTCAAAAGATCTTTTATATTTCTAGATGAAACAATTGTTGTTTGTATCACTCTACGTGCAACACTGACATATTTTTTTCAAGATTTTTCAAAAGCTTTTAATACACTAGTTATATTGTCAAAGACAATTTGTTTCACCTTTGTATCTTTTGTCAACTTTTTAATACCCAATATTGATGTAGCTTCTTTTAACTTTATTGAATTTATTAGACAAAGTAAAAGTTGAGCTTCTACTATTACTGATTCATCTTTGAAAAAAGTATTATACATATTCTTAGTTCGATATCTTATATAATGTTTAGCTTCTTTCTTCCCAAATTTATGATTATCAACATTTTCTGATATTTCATCATCAATGTTGATATCTTCTCCTGCATATTTTAATTTAAAGTTTATATTGAAAAACAAAACCTGAACATAAATTCACTAAACTATATACAAGTGTTCATTTTGTATTATCTAAATTTATGTACATACCTATAGGTGATTCGTCTTTTGCTTCAATTTCGGTTTCAACATCTTCATCGATGTTATGAGACAAATATATTTATGTTTTTTGAAAAACATCAAATCATAATTACAATCACTTATATTAAACAATATTTTAAATTTGAATTCTATACTTTTAATATTGACAATATGTGCATGCATAGCTGGTTGGACTTCTTCTTGTTGAAAATATATATTTACATGATCATCTTTTCTTTCTTCAATATTCGCACGCCCTCATTTATTTATCCAATAATTCTCTTTCCTTTATCGTTATGGTGAGTTTCATCTCGAGTGCGATCAAATTTTCTCTTATGCAAACTTTTGTTTCCTGTGACTATAGTTATCTATAAAAGTTTTTAACAAAATCAACACTTTAGATAAAAAAAGACTCCCCCAAAAGGAAAATCCTATGCAAAAACCTACATCAACCACCACCAAAAGGCCCCTGTATCAATAAAAAATTTGAAACCCTTTCCAAACATCAAGAAATATAAACCTAGAATAACCCACAAATCCAATAGAAAGAAACACAAATTCACAATGATAATATAGTATCCTTAGAACATAATCACCAAAAGCAATTGCAAGAGGGGATGGTGTAAGATCCTCCAATCAATGTCGAGGATGAGGACAAAATAGTGAATGGAAAGGATGATTGTAATTATCCTAAGCCAAATCCTTTCTTGGAATCACTAACTACTACTAATTTATACAAGATTCATCAACACATGGAAATCACAATATATTCAATATGTAGAAGCACAAGCAAAGATTTGACCTTTTTATTATGAGCAATGTAAGATCAATACAATAGATGGCCAATCTGGCATAAACTTCAGATGGTCGTACAAGCAATAGATATGAGCTGCCAAAAAATGCTCTTAACAATACAAAATAAGCCTCCAAAGGCTAGATATACAATGAAGACTGAATCAAGCAGA
The DNA here is from genome assembly GCA_032191745.1 of Picea mariana. NCBI lineage: Eukaryota > Viridiplantae > Streptophyta > Pinopsida > Pinales > Pinaceae > Picea > Picea mariana. The sequence continues at coordinate 595,207 of JASDQU010099718.1, read as the reverse complement.
TCTGAGGCATACTAATGCTCAACCTCCAAGATGGAAAGTGCCACGTCTTGCTAGAATGCTGAAGCCGTCAATAATTCTACCCTGCTACCAAAAGTGTCCAATCATCCCGAGAAATATGCCAAATGATAGATCGGGCAACTGTAAGGACAACCCAGATGTCCAAATTCCCAAATCCACTCTCAAACCCCATAGATTTGAATTCCTCCCTGAATGGTGCACCCCATTGGATGACTGAAACCCTATCTGGTCCATCCCTAATGAAGGAGGCCTCCAAATGCTCTAAAAATCTCCAAGAATATAGATCGGGTTATGAGAATTCTGTGGGAGAAGTTTTAGACTCAGATCTCAAGCAGATCTCCCTAGATCTGAGTTTTACTAAATCATAGGATGTCCCTTATGGCTCCAGGATGTCCCAGTCTGTAAACAAATGTAGAATCATGATAACCCTCCAGAAAATCCCTCAAACTGATGGTCCTGTCCCTACAAACAAAACCCAACTGTCGGAATGGCCCCAGGCCCTCAGGATAAGCTAGATCAAACCTCCCTCTAGATGTTGGTGCACCCTTGCTGGAAACACAAGAAAAATATGACCTGCTACCTTCTGAAGCACTAGATGGAGATGGGCTAAGACTAGAATGGTGTATAGGAGTCTTTCATCCCCGAGACCAAGCTTTAGAACAAGGTGAGTGAATATTTCACCACTGAGTTGCTCACAAGGGTTTGTACAACAAACCTCCAAACTGAATGCTCAAGAACAATAGCAAATGCTAATCCAAAACCAAAATGAGTAATAGGTGCACCCCAGCCTCTTACTTATACTTTTTCTTCTAATTCTCTATTGAGTTAGGTTAACTCCCAGGGTTAATCTTCTATTCTTCTGTTGAGTTATCTTTTACTCCTTTATTTTTTTCCTTTCTTAAGTGAACTTAAAAATATAACTTTTAACTTCTTGACTTTTCCCCTCCTTAGTGTGAGACTATGACCTAGTGGGGGTGCCCAGGCCACTGAGTCTCCTCATCACCTCTCTAAGAGGTGGGGGACATTACAGTCTCCCCTACTTGAAATTTCTTGTCATCAAGCAATTCCAAACCTGCTTCTCTAACCACATGCTTTGGCTCCCAAGTGGCATCCTCAATGGGTAAATCCTTCCACCTGATCAGATACCCCTTGATTCTTCGGTTTCAGAGCTTCTTCTCTATGAATTCTAATAACTCCTCTGGAATCAAAATAAGTTTTCCCTCCTCATCCATGGGAGGTAATGCCTTAATAGTCCTGACGTGTTGACCGAGAGCTTTCTTAAGGCATGAGACATGGAAGACGTTGTGAATTTTGCTACCTTGTGGAAGCTCTAGCTCATAAGCTACTACCCCTATCCTCTTGTTGACTCTGTAAGGTCCAAAGAAATATGGTTGCAGTTTCTCCACTCCAGTTATTTTAATGGAGGCCTGCCTGTATGGTCGCAACCTCAAATAGACTAAATCACCAACCTCAAAGGTACGATCAACTCTTTACTTGTCTTCTTGGACCTTTTGCTGGTTTTGTGCCCTCTGTAAATGATCCTTCAATTCCCTGAGAATGTCTTGGCTCTGCTGTATCCAATCCTGTACCATTAGAGCCCTGCTGTCACCAAATGAAATCTCCACAAATGATAAAGGATCATAGCTATATAAAGCTCTGAAGGGTGACATGCCAATGGACATATGTTGGGTGGTGTTGTAACAATATTCTCCCAAATGTAAGCATCTGACCCATGCTTTCTGTTGTCCTGATATGTAGTTTCTGAGGTAACCTTCCACCCATTTGTTGACTATCTCAGTTTGACCATCCATCTGAGGGTGATATCTAGTACTAGGAGTCAATGTCGTACCCACTAATTTGAACAACTTCTACCAAAACGTACTCATGAATTTGTTGTCCCTGTCACTGATGATGGTTTTGGGTAGGCCATGTAGTCTGAACACCTCTCTAAAAAATAATTCGTCCACCTGTGCTGCACTGAAGTCTGTGGCTATGGGGAAAAAGTGTGAAAACTTCGTCAACCTGTCTACCACCATGAAAATGAAATATTTCCCCTATGCTCTCGGAAACCCTATGATGAAATCCATGGATATACTTTCCCACTTGTGATTTGGAATAGGTAGGGGTTGCAACAGTCCTGCAGGGTGCGTGTTCTCATCCTTGTTTTCTTGGCATGTAGTGCATTCTTTGACATGCTTCATCACATCTTCCTTAAGGCCTTTCCATGCAAACCTCTCTCTCACCTGCCTGTACGTCTTACTGATGCACTGATTCCCTACTACTGGTGAGTTATGACATGCATGCAGGATCTTAGCTTTGAGAGCTGATCCAGAAACTAAAACGATCTGGCCTTTGTAATAGATGAGGTCATTTATGACCCTGAAGTTGTCATCCTGTATTTTCCCATCCAACAGTTGACAAGCAAATCGATCCTTTGAATATTCCACTATCAAGTGTTCCTTCGAGTCGACTAACATACTGAACATGGAAAAAATGGATAGCCTTCTAGATAATGCATCGGCCACTGCATTGTTCTTCCCTTTGACAAATTCAATGTCAAAGTCGTAGGCTTGTATTTTGCTTACCCATATTTGCTATCTTTCATTCAAATCATTCTGCTCCACTAGATATTTAAGACTGTTATGGTCTGATTTGACCACAAACCTTGCACCTACCAAATATTGCATGAATTTGGCTAGTGCATGCATGATAGCCAACATTTCTTTGTCGTAAATGTTGTAAAGTAGTTCAAGACCTTTGAATTTCCTGCTTTCATAGGCAAGGGGGTGCCTGTTCTGCATCAACACGACCCCTATACCTTCCCCCAAGGCATCACACTCCAAAGTGAAGGGTATGTCGAAATCAGGAAGAGCTAGAATTGGGCAGGTGCTCTTAACCTCTTTCATTTTCACCATCATGACTTGGGCCTCATAATTCCATTTGAAGGACCCCCTTTTGGTTAGGTCAGTCAAGGGTGCGCATAGTTGAGAAAACCCTTTGACAAATTTCCTATAGTATGTGCATAGGCCCAAGAATCCCCTCAGTTCTGTGAGTGTTTTTAGAGTAGGCCATTCCCTAATGGATGATATTTTCTCCTGGTGTACCTATACCCCTTTTTCCCCTATGATGTGTCCCAAGTAAAGCACTTCTGTCATTCCAAACTCACACTTGAATTCCTTGGCTTATGGTGACTATTCTTCCATGATTGATAGGATTTGGTCCACATGTAGAAGGTGTTCCTCCTAGGTCTTGCTGTAAATGAACAATTAATCAAAGAATACCAACAAGTATTTCCTTGGCTGTTTGTTGAACACATGGTTCATGCAAGATTGAAATGTGGCTGGGGCATTGGTTAACCCAAAGGGCATCACCAAAAACTTGTAATGGCCATAGTGACACCTAAAGGCTATTTTTGAGATGTCCTCCTCCCTCATTTTGATTTGATGGTAGCCCAAGCGAAGATCAATTTTTGTGAAATATATAGCTCCATGTAGCTCATCTAGCAACTCATCAATCCTGGGTATGGGGTACCTATTTTTGATCATCTTTCTATTCAAATCCTGAAAGTCAATGCATATTCTCATCATTCCATCCTTCTTCTTCACCAAGACTACTGATGAAGCAAATGGGCTTGAACTCGTTCTGATGTGTCCCATGTCTAGAAGCTCCTTGATGGCCTTATCTATCTTGTCTTTATACTTCTTGGGATGCCTATAGGGTGTGGTGATAATAGGCTTAGCCTCTGCTTCTAGCTCAATGAAGTGCTCAAACCCCCTGTCTAGTGGCACACCTGGAGGAATCGACCCAAACACTTTCTAGTGCTTGTCAAGGATTATTTTGATCTCTGGTGTGTAATGCACCTTTCCCTTCTCATCCACCCGTGTTGAGACCTTACATTACGCTGCGTATACAATTTCTTCCCTTCTGAAGATGGCTTCCATCCTCTTGGTCGTGACCACTCTGGCAGAGTTACATGTCATGCCTCTGAGCACAACCTTTCGTCCTCCTTCCTCCATAAAGGACATTTCCATGGTCTTGTAATTTGTGGTGATGGGTCCTAAAGTGTTGAGCCATTGCACCCCTAGGATGATGTTGGTATCAGAAAGATCCATCACATACACATCCTGAACTAACTCATGCCTTCCCAAGGTGAGTTTCATACTTGGTATGTATCTATTACAGGGCATAGTACTACCACTTGCTACCTCCACTTTGAATCCTTCAAACTCTACTGTAGGTATGTGCCTCCCCTTCAGTAATGTTGCATCAATGAAATTGTGGGAAGCTCCTCCATCAATCAGAACCAACACTCTCTGTCCTTGCAAGACCCCTCTCATCCTGAAGGTGTTGAACTTGGGTACCCTACTAATAGATGCCAATGTAGCCTTCTCTCTGGCCGCACAGTCTAGTTCTGGAACCTCCTCCTCTGCCGCCTCTAATGTTTTGGCCTCCATGTTTTGTATCTGACCATACTCATCCTCTTCTTTGTCATATAAAGTAACCTCAATGTAATGTACATGTCCTTTTCCCATGCACTTGTGTGAGGGATTCCATAGATCCTTGCATGTGAAGTAGAATTGCTTCCTTCTCAGTTCCCTCCTGGTGTTGTCATCTATTCTGCCACGGCCCCTATCATAACCCTTAGGGTCACGTCCTCCCTAGTTTATTGGAGGCCTTTGATCTCTTCCACCATTGTTAAGAGGTGGTCTGGGTATGAATTTTTGTTTAGCAGCTGGACCTAGATCCCTTGTCTTCCAAATGGCTTCCTGTAGGCTGGTAGGCTTGAAGGCCTTAACCCAACCCTTCAAGGGTTCCATCAATCCTTCTGTAAATAGCATCATGAGCCTGGTTGGGGACATGTCTTGCACCATCAATGCCAACCTCCGGAACTCATTAATGTATGCCTAAGCTGTACGTGTTTTCTTGAGTTGGGTGAGCTTCTAGAAATGTAGCTCAGGATTTCTTAGATCAAATGTATCAATGAGCCTCTGAGTGAATTCTGTATAGGATACAATTTGGTTGTGGCCAAGTGTGGTGAGCCCATGGTATCACCAATCATGGGCCTTGCCATCCAAGTACATGGTGGCAAACTTGATGGCCTCCATCTCTCTCATGGGGTTAAGCTGCAGGTAAGTATTCAGCTTATGCACCCATGCTTGTGTTGTCATCTTAGCTGTACCATCAAAGTATGGAATATCTATCTTCCCTTCCCTTTGCTCAAACTCAAAGCTGCCCCTATGGTTCGTCCTATGCTGGTTTCTGAAACTGAGTTGACAATACTGGTATAGGGACATCTGTCTTTGAACTTTCATATCCAGGCTATAGTATTCTCTGGTACTCCTGGCTAATTTTTCCACAAAATCTTCAACCTGATCTTGTTGCCCTTGCTCATCAATGAATGTGGGCATGTATGGTCTAGGGTTAGCTCTGCTATCTAAGTGTCGACCTAGTTGTTCATCTATGAACACTGGCATGTATGGCCTATGATTGGCCTTGCTACCCATCTATCCATGGAATGTGCCACCTCCTAGACTTCCTTTAGATCCCGGTGCTTTCTCCGGGTTATATCTGGCTTCCTCATGGGTTCCACTGGAATCCCCAGCCTCCTTAATCCCATACGTATCAGGATCCTTTCCTCGATGGGTCACTTGCATCAGAAGGTCCGTTATCCTAGTTTGGTTCTCGTTCATTTTCTGTAGATTCTCATCAACTTTGTTCAAGGTTTTAGAGATTTTGGCTTGCCCCCTTCTGTTGGTTTCCTGATACTCGTCCAACTGTCGGACCAATGTGCTTTCTGTGGAGTTCATGTTTTGTTGGAACTTACCAAATTCGGCTACTAATAGAGACAATCCCTGAGGCTCATGGTCATCCCCTGACCCTTCCATTTATGCCTCTGTTTCACTGTTGTTTTTCTTCCCCTGACCCATAACAGTTCCACTGTAGCTTTGCATATGCCAATCTCTCCACAGGCTTGGAGGATCGATGCTCTGATACCACTGTAATGATCCCAAGCCAAATTCTTTCTTGGAATCACTAACTACTACTAATTTATACAAGATTCATCAACACATGGAGATCACAATATATTCAAGATGTAGAAGCATAAGCAAAGATCTGACCTTTTTATTATGAGCAATGTAAGATCAATACAATAGATGGCCGATCTAGCATAAACCTCAGATGGTCGTACAAGAAATAGATATGAGCTGCTACAAAATGCTCCCGACAATACAAAATAAGCCTCCAAAGGCTAGATATACAATGAAGACTGAATCAAGTAGATATGAGGTGTACTAATGCTCAAACTCCAAGATGGAAAGTGCCACGTCCTGCTAGAATGCTAAAGCCCTCAATAATTCTTCCCTGCTACCAAAAGTGTCCAATCATCCTAAGAAATATGAAAAATGATAGATCAGGCAACTGTAAGGACAACCCAGATGTCCAAATTCCCAAATCCACTCTCAAACCCCGTAGATCTGAATTCCTCCCTGAATGGTGCGCCCCACTGGATGACTGAAAATCTAGCTGGTTCGGCCCTGATGAAGGAGGCCTATAAATGCTCTAAAATTATCCAAGAATACAGATCGAGCTATGAGAATCCCGTGGGAGAATTTTCAAACTCAGATCTCAAGCAGATCTCCCTAGATCTGAGTTTTACTGAATCACAGGACGTCCCTTATGGCTCCAAGACGTCCCAATCTGCAGAAAAATGTAGAATGATGATAACCCTCTAGAAAATTCCTCAAACTGATGGTCCTACCCCTACAAATAAAACCAAACTGTCGGAATGGACCTAGGCCCTCAGGATAAGCTGGATCAAACCTCCCTCTAGATGATGGTGCACCCTTGCTGGAAACACAAGAACAATATGGCCTGCTACCTTCTGAAGTGCTAGATGGAGATGGGCTGAGACTAGAATGGTGTGGAGGAGTCTTTCATCCCCGAGACCAAGCTGCGGAACAAGGTGAGTGGATATTTTACCATTGAGTTGCTCACAAGGGTTTGTACAACAAACCCCCAAACTAAATGCTCAAGAGCAATAGCAAATGCTAATCCAAAACCAGAATGAGTAATAGGTGCACCCCAGTCTCTTACTTATACTTTTCCTTCTAATTCTCTATTGAGTTAGGTTAACTCCCAGGGTTAATCTTCTATTCTTCTGTTGAGTTATCTTTTACTCTATCCTTTTCCTTTCTTAAGTCAACTTAAGAATATAACTTTTAACTTCTTGACTTTTCCCCCCCTCAGTGTGAGACTATGACCTAGTGGGGGTGCCCAGGCCACTGAGTCTCCTCATCACCTCTCTAAGAGGTGGGGGAAATTACAATGATCCTATATATGGATAGGACATGGGCTTGGAGGATCTCGATCTACAAGGCATAGCAGTTGTATGCTCCCCAAAAGACACCAATTCCATTTCAGAAATTCATATCCAATTATTGAAGTCATCCTTTCTTACCACTAAATACAAAGATAAACATGCAAAAACACCCAAAGGTAAGAATATTGCATCCCCCTCCTTCAACATTAATAATAGTAACATAAAACACATTCCTAAAGCTTCAAAAGAGGATAAAAAAAGGGGAGAAAATATAAAAAGAACCTTCTCAAAGAACTAGGAGAATTTCTAGTAAACTCAAGAAGAATTAAGATGATGACTAATAATTTATCACCTTCTCCCAGCCTTCTCAACTAAATTAAAATATTGGAATATAAAAGGTATGAACAGGCCGAGAAAAAAAAGAGCCCTTAAATATTTACGTCTTAAGGAAAATCCTTCCATCTTCATGATTCGAGAAACCAAATGCACCTCTAAATTCCTCCAAAAGGTATCTAACAAATTTTTGATTGGTTGTCTCTCCATAGACATAGATGTAGAAGGAGCCTCCAATGGTCTGATGATCCTTTGGAATCCCACTAAAATTCTCCTCTCTAATTTCTTTGCCACTAGAAGAAAAAATTACACCCACTTCAAACTTATAGGAATGGAACATGGGGGATCTATGTTTAATTTTTACTTCCCCCAAACTTGTCTTTATAAAATAACCTTCCTCCATTCAATCCAATGGTTGGAACCCATCATTGATAATTCCCAATTGATAATGGATAGAAACTTCAACATCGTCACTTCTCTTATAGAGAGAAAAGGAGAACTTCCTCATTTGGATATGGAAGTATACCACCGTAAAGAAACCATTTGTAATCTCTTCCTAGTCTACTAGGATATGTGAAATGGTGGCATAGAACCCCTACCCCAACAAGTTTTGCGTGACCTCCCAGTATTTTGATCGTTCTTTTTCCTAAGACGAAACGACTCCTTCATTCCCAGCTGGAATCTCAAGCACATATGACCACAGGTCTTTCTTAGAAGTTATGCCTATGAGAACAAGCACTTGGCACGAACCTCCACTCCACGTGACCAACCAATGTAACCATGACCTTCACTAAAAAAGGTATTTCAGGTTTTGTGACTTCGCGATTTCTATTGTGAGCACCTCTGATTCCTTTGATCCCCTAAAACCTCAAAATCGGCTAATGGATCTTTAGCTCTTTCCTTTATGCTTCAACCATCTGACCTTAGTCATGTCTTGGGTCTTGGGTCTGCCTCCAAGTGCATTAGGATTTCATGACTCAAGAGTTCACAATGTGACTTGTCACCTTTCTCCCAAAGTCTGAACTTGCAACTTCTTCTTCTCAGATCGATGCCCCTGAGATTCCCACGATCTGACAATTCAGATTTATGTCGTAATTTTGTGTCTCGTGACTTCTGGTTAGCTATTTCCTCCATGCTCCGACTCCCAAAATGGAGAAACTCCAAATTCATATATCAATGAATCTCATTGATCATAATCTGATGGCTTCAACCCCTTCTGATATTACGAGTGTTTAAAGACACTCATCCTTAACTTCCCCACTGATCCAATGGATCCAATGGCCCATGGTGAATCGATATTTCTCCTTATGAGAATTTCAACCATCCCTTCAATTTCTCTATGCTCCTGGCCAAATAACTCGGTGTCTCCTTCTGAGCTTAATTTCTACTGCAAACTCAAGGATTCTAAGGAATCCTTCATGCACTCCTTGTGGCCTTCATGATAATCACTGATTATCTGAGATCTCTAACTCTGCGCACTTCTTGCAACAATAGTTATTGAACCACTTTATTAGGTTGGAAAAGTCTCAGACTTCAATAGGCCTACACACACTTTACACGGCCTTGTGCTATACTTGCACTTATATGAGTATAAGAACAATGGTATCCGTCAACATTTCTGAGGTAAAACCCAGAACCTTGTCAACGCACTCCTTGCGGACTTTCAGTGCACTCCTTGTAGGGATTCTTAGGAAGCGAAACAATTAAAACTTACACTCTCCCACTCACGACTTCATACATTCAACATGAAATCATACACATAAAATCATTGAAAAAAATTCATAATAGATCATATAAGAAAACTGTAACCATACCATTCAATAGATGCAAACAATATTCATCACATCACCATGAGATTGAGTCAAAGAATTCTTATATTAACTCAAGTGCTCATGTACATGGGTGCTATAACCACGACTATCTTCTTACACCACTTCTGCAATCTTTTTCTCTACTCCTCTATTCTCTGACTCTACATTTTTTAATTGTTATTCTTATAATTACATGTTAGATGAACTATGATACAATACAATACATATGAGGGAGATTTCTCGAGTTTTCCCTCCTACTATAGCTATCAAATGGAATTAAATATTTCATATACTTTACATTCATTATATTAAATGCCTCCAACCAACATATGAAGAAAACATTCAAGATCTGTGCTACAATATCCAAAACATAAATTCAAACATATCCCTTCAAATATTACATTAATTATTCATCCTTTCAAATTCAAAAAATTCTCAAAATGCGCACTAGTGCATATCTAGTTGTCCTCCACTTTTGTGCTTTCTTTGATGGATTTCTTATGATGCTCCTGCATCATACTTCCCTGTCTAAAAAATTCATGGACTCCTATTCATGAGTTCCTACACTGTCTTTCCATGTTTCTGGATCTTTGCTTCGCTTTCCTAACTGGAATCTTCAATCGGGTGTCCCTTCCACTTTATCAAATATTCAAAATATGTCTTCCTCTAGGGTTTCTTACAACCCTTATGATCAATGATATTTTCCATCTATGGAATTTCATCTACATGCATCTGTTTGACCCACTAAATTTCCTTTTGGTTCTTTGCCCCATCTGGTTCATATGCTACGTAAGGATACAGATTTGCTATGTTGAATATGGGTGATATGCCCACATAATCTAGAAATTCTATCGCATACGCATTTGCCTCAAATTTCCTTAGAATCTTACATGGCCCTATCTTTTTCATCTTCATCTTATTATATGTTCCACTTGGGAATCTTTCCTTTATTAGGTGTGCTAAGACTAAATCCCCCACTTCAAATTGAAGTTTTCTTCTGTGTTGATCTACTCTATGCTTGTATTCCTAGTTGGAACTTTGCAACCGCTTTTTAATCTTACTGTGGAGCTCCTTCATCTCTGCTGCAAAATCCTCTACTCTAGCACTTCTAAACTCATTCTTCTCCAAGTCTCTCAACTCAGATACACCTCTTGGCTGCATCCCATACATTATTTGGAATCAACTTTGTCATGTGCTCCTATTAGGTGAGTCATTATAGAGAAATTCCTCTTGTGGTAGAATATGATCCCACTGACTATGATGTTCAACTACTAAGCTCCTCAACAAATCTCCTAAACTTCGATTTACTACCTTAGTCTATCCATCCGTCTCATGCTGATATGTTGAGCTAAAAGATAGATTCGTTCCCCTCTTCTTCCAAAGTTTCCTTCAGAAACAAAAAATAAATTCGGTATCCCTGTCTAAAACAATAGTCTTGGGTAAGTCATGAAGTCAAACAACTTCTTTGAAAAATAGATTTGCAATGTGTGTTGCATCATTGGTTTTCTGACATGGTATAAAATGTGCCATTTTTGAGAATCTGTTGATTACCACAAATATGGAATCACAACCTCTATGTGTCCTTGGTTGTCCTAACACAAAATCCATGCTTACTGCATCCCACAGCCTCTCTGGTACTAGCAATGGTTGATACAATCCTGTCTTCTGTACTTTTCCCTTTGCATGCTGGAAAATTCTACATTTGTTGACAAATTTATTGACATTCGTCCTCATCCCTGACCAATAATATAAACTGTTCATTTGTGCAAACATTTTTTCATGGCTGAAATGTCCATCCAATCCCCCACTATGATTTTCCTTCATAATATTCTCTCTCATAGAACTCTTCGGGATACATAATTGATTTCCTTTTAATAATAATCCATCCTGAATTAAATATTCAATCCATTGGCTCCTATCTCTTAAAACAAGATTCTCACATGCTTCATAAGCATCCTTCAAATCTGAATCATCTCTGTACATGTCCTTGAGGCTATCAAAACCTAAGGTATTCACACTAAAATCCTATAGAATCAAACATTTCCTGCTCAATCCATCAACAACATTGTTAGCAGTTCTAGAAATGTTCTTTATAACAAAAGTAATTTTCTGCATAAATTCAACCCATTTCGCATGTTTCTGGTTCAATTTCTCCTTTTTTGTTATGAACTATAAGGCATGGTTGTCTCTATACAAAATGAACTCTTTTGAAACCAAGTAGTGCCTCCATTTCCTCAATGCCTGTATGATTGCATAAAACTCTTTATCATACGTGGAATATTTCATCTTGGTTTCATTAAACTTCTCACTGAAGTATGCAATTGGTCTATTGTCTTGACTTAAGACTGCTCCAACTGCAAATCCACTCACATCACATCTCACTTGAAATGTTTTACTGAAGTCTGGTAGAACCAAAACTGGTTGTTTAGTTATTTTCTCCTTCAACGACTTGAAAATATTTTCTACTTCCTCTATCCAATGAAAAGATTTATGTCTTTTCTTGACTGTGTCCATCATTGGTGTAGAAATTCCACTAACATTTATGATGAATTTCATGTAAAAAACGGCTAATCCATGGAATATTTTGACTTTAAATATATTTCTTGGTGACGACCACTCTTTGATTTCTTTTACCTTCTCAGGCTCCATCTTCAACTCATTCGAAGAGATTACAAACCCCAAATAAATGAGTTATTTCTTCATGAAGGATGACTTCTTTAGATTGATCAACAACTTTTCTTGCTGTAGTATTCTCATCACTAGAGTTAAATGTCTCAATTGTTCTTCCTCTGACTTATTGAAGATCAGTATATCATCAAGATACACAATTACAAATTTTCCAATGAAATCTTTCAAGGCTTCATTCATTAATATCATGAAAGTACTTGGTGCATTCGTCGAGCCAAATGGCATGACAAGCCATTCATATAATCCTTCATTCGTCTTGAATGTTGTCTTCCATTCATCACCTTCACTCATTCTAATATGATGATATCTGCTTTTCAAATCAATTTTTGAAAATACTTTGCTCCACTCAAGCAATCCAGCAAGTCATCCATTCTCAGTAAAAGAAATCTATACCTGATGGTGATTCTATTTATAGACCTCGAATCTGTACACATTCTCCATCCACCATCCTTCTTTGGACTTAACACTATTGGAATAGTGCATGGAATCAAGCTTTCTGTAACCAACCCTTTGTCCATCAAATCCTATACTTGCTTCTTAACCTCTTCATTCTCATGCGACGTCAATCTGTATGCTTCTTTGTTTTGAAAAATTTTTCCCGGTATAAGGTCAATGTGATGGATTATACTTTTGATGGGTGGTAAGGAACAAGGTAAATCGTCCACCACTATATAAGCAAAATTCTCCAGCAGTTCTTGAATTTCCTCTAGTAGATCATCTATTGAAGTACTGGTCAAGATGACTCTAGGTTTTCTTACCACAACAAAATTCATTTCTTCACGTTTATTGACTTCATCTAGAAGTTCCTTCCCACTCATGAAAAGTATAGTCTTTCTTGCTTTTGCTTTCGCCTTATTGTCTTCATTCAGAAGCAACATGTGTGTCCATCAATTCTTTTCTAAGGTATAAATGTTCTTTCTCCCATCATGAATAACGTTTCTATCATATTTCCAAGGCCTCCCCAAAAAAAGACGACAGACATCCATCGGTATAACATGACATAAGATCTCATCTATGTATCCTCCTATCTTAAATTCAACTAAACATTGTTTAGTGACTGTTACCTAATGTCCTTTTTGCAACCACGAAACCCTCTATGGGCTTGGATGTGCAATTGTCTCCAATTCCAGCTTCTCCACCATCTCTATGGATATTATATTATTTGTGCTTCCACTGTTCACTATCACCTTGCATACCCTGTCCTTGGTCTTGCAAGCAGTTCTGAACAAACTATTCCTTTGGACTAGATTCTCTATCTTCTTCTCTGGCTTCAAGAGAATTTTCCTCATCATCAAGGATCTTCCACCTTTTGCATCTTCTACCTCAACATTTCACCTTTGTGCTTCTGAAATGTCAGCTTCACCTCCTTCATCCCTTTTTCTATTGGGACATTCAAAATATTTGTGTTCGATCTTTCCACAGACAAAACAATTTACTTCATCTTATCTGCCTCTTCCTCTTCCTCTTGCTCGCGGAAAAGTGTTCCTGTTAGCATATTGTCTCCCCCATGAACTTCCTCCCCTTTGTGGGTGATTATGAGGTTTCTTTTGTTCATCCTTAGGCTTATGTATCCTTTCTTGGGAAACGGATTTGTCTCTCCTTTGACCCTTTGGCCTTTCTTTCGGGACAATTTCTCTTCTGCCTTCAAAGAAATTTGATAAGCATCTTCTACATTCCTAATTGTCACCATGCTCATATCATCTTAAATTTCATATCTCAAGCCATTCATGTATCTGAAAACCTTTTCATCATAACTCTCATCATGAACTGTTCTAATGTTTATCCTGTAAAACTCCTCTGTGTATTCTTTCACTGTCATCCCCTTCTGTATCAAGTTTTTCATTCTTCGAAATAGATTAATTTGGTAATCTCTCATTATAAACTTGGCTTTCATCCATTGCGACCATTCTATCACAAATTTTGATTCCTTGTTTTCCTTTGCAATTCTTGTAAGCCTACAGTTCATACCACCACAGTGCTGCATTCCCTTTCAGTCTAGTGACAACATGTTTAACCTTATTATTTTCTTTGATATATTCATAATCAAAGCATTTATCCAGAGCTCTAAACCAATCTAGCAGCTCTTCAGTGCCTAAATTTCCTTCATACATCGGGGTATCCATTTTTTCTCTAGCCCCTATTCTTGCAACAACTCTAAATAGATGTTCTTTTGTAGCATATTCGACTACAACCTCTTCTTCTTTGGGTCTGGATTCATTGTCATTTTTGGATTCATTGACATCTATAATATCAGCTGTCTGATTTTTTGTTGTCTCCATAGCATCTAATCAAGCATGAAGTTCCCTCATTTCCCTTTCTACAGCTGGATCGGGCATAGAGTTCTGTTGACATCTTCTTGGCGACATTGTTTCAATATATCCACACAGAATTCAAATCATAATTTTCCTCTATCTTCCCTCTATAGAAAACAATTGTTGTCATATAAGCTTTGATACCACCTAGAGAAACACCCCTAACCTAGAAGGTTCTGTGCGACCTCCCGGTATTTGGATTGTTCTTTTTTCTAAACTAAAATGGATCCTTGATTCCTAGCTGGAATCTCAAGAACGTATGACCACAGGTCCTTCTTAGAAGTTACGCATGTGTGAACAAGCACTTGGTGCAAACTTCCACTCCACATGACCAACCAATGTAACCACGACCTTCACTCGAAAAGGTATTTCAGGTTTTTTGACTTCACAATTTCTATTGTGAGCACCTTTGACTCCTTCAATCCCTAAAAACCCCAATATGAGATAACAGATCTTTATCTCTTTCCTTTATGCTTCAAGCATAAAGGAAAGAGACAAATATCTGTTATCCCATTTCGGGGTTTTTAGGGATCATGTGATCTCAGGCACATCCTAGGTCCGCCTCCAAGCGTGTCGTTATTTCATGACTTTTGAGTTCACAATGTGACTCTTCACTTGTCTCCCAAATTCAAAAATCACGATTTCTTCTTCTCAGATCGACATACCTAAGCTTCCCATGATCTGATGGTCCAGATTTATGTCGAAATTTTGTGTGTCGCAACTTCCTGTTAGTTTTTTCCTTTACGCTCCAACTCCCGAAATTTCAAAACTCTAAATTCCTAGATCAACAACTCTCATTGATCCTAATATGACGGTTTCTACCCCCTTTGATCTTGCGAGTGTTGAAAGGGACTTAGAATTAACTTACCCACTGATCAACTGAATCCAACAACCCATGACGAATCGGTAGTTCTTCCTCTAATAATTCAAACTGTTCATTCAACTTCTCGATGCTCCTGTCCAAATAACTCAGTGTCTCCTTCTGAGCTTAATTTTTGCTGCAAACTCAAGGATTCTAAGGAATCCTGCACACACTTTTTGCAACCTTCACTATAATCAATGATTATCTAAGATCTCCAACTCTATGCACTCCTTGCAACAACAATTCTTCAATCACTTTCTTAGGTTGGAAAAGTCTCATACTTCAACCGGCCTACACACACCTTGCACGGCTCTATGCTATACTTGCACTTCTATGAGTATAATAACAACGATATCCCTCTTGATATTTTCTGAGGTAAAACCCAGAATATTGTCAACGCACTCCTTGTGGACCTTCACTGCACTCCTTGCAGAAATTCTCAGGAAGAGAAAAAATTGAACACTCTCCCTCTAATGACTACATACATTCAACATGGAATCATACACATAAAAGCATTGAAACAAATGCATAACAAAGAATATAAGAAAATTGTAATCATACCATTCAATAGATGCAAACAATATTCATCACAACACCATCATATTGAGTCAAAGAATTCTTATATTAACTCAAGTGCTTCTGTAAATGGGTGTTATAGCCATAGCTATCAGCTTACACCACTTCTACAATCTTCTTCTCTTCTCTTCTCTTCTCTTTATCTATAGTTTCTAACTTCTATTCTAACAATTACATGTTAGATGAACTATGATACAATATGTAATATCCCTCGGCCAAACCCAAATGTAAATATAATCCAAGTATATTTAAGCTAGTGAGCTATTTAGACATCATTTTTGTAATACACCTTTCATGGCATGGTGCACACATATATTGCACATTAAAGGGACGTAATGTGCACATTTATGAATACCACGCACAGTAACTAAGGTGCATGCAACCTTAAAGACAGAGGATATAGGGCGCAATAACTAATTGCGTACAATATTAAGGTTAGCGAACCTTTGTGTATATAATGCGCATTATAGGTTCGTGAACCATTATTGTAAGCCATAATGCTTATGTCTTGGACTTAGGCTAGCGTGCCTAGATGTCAAGGGACAATGCACCTACTTTGTACATGACTCATGATTAATATAAAATACATCATTTCACTCAGACTGACCACAATATAAGACATGGGGGACTAAACTTCACCAGTTAGGGAAAGGGAGGGCCAAAAGTCAAGGGAATATTATATTAATATTTCCCAAAACATAAAGTACGGATAATTTTATCCTAAGTTCTAAAGTTAGGGACAAGTGGAAAAAAGTAACTTCCAATATGACAAGTGTCAAGTTGGGGACATGCATTTGTATCATGGGGAAATTTATCCTAGTGGGGGGAATTCGAGAGGAGGAGAGCGGACGAGCAAAGAACAAAGAGGGGGGGGGGACCAGCATGCAGACCATCATTTTTGACAGAGAGAGTTCATAGTGATTCCAAAAACACATTCAGTTATCTATTCAATGAATCCATGACCATTCACTCATACATTCTATTATCCTTGAGACAACCATTCCACCTTTCTGAAAACTGTTTCCCTGTCGCTTTTGGTTGGTGTACCTGGTTATCTTGGAGCGAGATTGAAGAAGTGGGTTGTAAGGCCCATGAGCAATTCTCTGGGTGAGAGAATTGTTGGGAATTGAATTTTGTAGGTGCTAAACTGCAGCTACAACACTTGGAGACTTCCAGTCCGGCCTATTGCTGAATACCTGGAAGGGAAGTGGGGAAGACGAGGGACTATTGAGCGGAGAAGGTGCACACTTCCTTGGGTGGGACAGGCATGTGGGGAATGAGAGGCTATAGGTTGTTATTTGAGTGAGAACTTGAGACGGAGTCTTTCCTGTTGTCCATGAGCCTTAGCCTGGATAGGAATCCCTTTACCTTGGGTGGAGTTTAGTCCCAGCTCAGGGGTGATTCATTGTTGAGAGTGATCAATAGTGTAATCTATGGCTGGGAGGTTCTTGGACGGTCTGTAAGAAGTTGGTGATAGTATTTTAAAGATAAGTATCAATTGTATGATATATGGATATGTTTTTTTTTTATTTACATGCCCATGTTACAATTTTATCATATATGTGACTATGGATGCTTGTGTGCTTATGGGTAATTTCCTGTAAATGATGCATATTGGTAATTATTTTTATTTTAATATAAAAGTCATGAGTTACAGAAAGTAATGGTTTTTTTATATTTAGATGTAAAGCTTCCAATAGCATGTTGTATGTATATGTTTTAGTTGCATGTAGTCTAAAGAGTAAATTTAGGTGGTATTGCTTAGTTGACTACTGGGTATGCTACTGTATGTTCCACAGTATGGGAATGAAAATGTTCCCTAGAGTAGCATGGTCTGGCCTCATGGATGGAAATGTTACTGACTGGCATCATAGCATGTGTGGTTTCTCTGGAGTGGCATACCCCGACCTCAAGTTGGTTGAGGGGGTCGTTACAATTTGGTATCAGAGCCTCAGTTCAACACTGAGCTTGGATGGACTAGAAGGGTGCAATCGAAGTGAATATTCATAGAAAAGTAACTTCAAAGTGACCAGAATTAGAGTCATAAAGTGTCCTTGGAAAAGGTTGGCCTATTGGTGTGCACGGTAAATTGTGGTGCCGCATGGAAGATTATTATGCATAGATCCACGTGCTGAAAATTAGTCTTGAGCAGTAAGCACACACATAGTAAGGTGCACATGGAGTGCACAAGTATATCAAAACGTAGAGGATTTTTGTTGGTACGTACATAAGTACGTGTGTAATTTGTTTCGCGACAGTGTATTCAATAGTGTGTGCATATATTTGAGCGTGAAGGAATATGTTAAACTTCACAAGGTGCATGCATAGGATGAAAATGCATGTGGAATATTAGTGAGCAGTATCAAAACTATGTGCAGTGGATATTGGTGCACAACGCCAGAATAGTGCACGTAAGTAGTTAGTACGATGAAGAAGAAATGCACAATAGATGTAGGTGCGCAGAGAAGAATTTACCTTGTAATATTGCTAGGTACGATAATATAAATGAACAGGTCAAGTTAATGCACGCAAAGTCTCTTGGAAGGTGAGGAGTCTGAGTTTAAATTGCATAATAATAAAAGAAAAATAAACACATAACTGCATTGAAGCATTAATTTCGAATTAATTTCTTTCGAGTTAGACAGATGAGAATAAAATATAAGATTGCAAGAAAAAATTATTATAAAAGAAAACAAGAGTCATAACATCACCAGATACAAATTGTAATAAAATAGTCTAAAATCCATTTCTGTATTTATATAATCATATTAATCACAAAATTACAAAAGGGCGATGATAGCAGTTAGCCTGTTGTAAAAAAGGGTCGTTGAAGAATAGGCCTATCATCTCTTGTACTCTTTAACTCTGCTACTGGCTGTTCAACATTCATTGAGACATGCTTATCTTAGTTGAAGACTTACTTAAGCTTAGCAATCTCCACCTTTAAAGAAGAGTCTAACCAGATCAGTTGATTTTCTCCAACACTTTCGACTGCTTCAACTATAGATTCCTCCTTCTTATGCCACTTACTCCTTTTCTTCTTAGCGGCTGGCCTATTGATGATTAAATCCTTTATAATGGGATTCATCCTGACTTCCAATCGTGAGTCTATAACCATCTCTGTGTGGAACTTAGTTGCTAGAAGGTGCGCTAGGACCCTTTCCTCCTTATTTGTAGGAAATCCTAGCATGTTTCTCGAATAACCAGTCTCACTCGACTTAGCTTTGTCCATGTATCGCAGGTTGAGGATACCGAAAAGTGTCTCTACAGAGAGAAGGAAGTCAAGCAGCTTGAATATTACTATGGTTATGGATATGAAAATATCTTCATACTTAGGGAGTGGTAATTATAGAAGTCCATTTATGAAGTGCAGACAGATTACCTACAAAGAGCGTTGGGTTGCCATGCTCAACCAATCCATTTTGAATGATTATGTTTTGCGTTCTCTACATGGTAGCGTTTAGCTAACATCACATGGCTACAAAGTACCAAATGAATGAAACACGATGATCTGACTAGCCGTCGCCCGCTCCACGAGTGGTGGATTTGACATGTTGAGACATGTGATATCGCGTCTTGGTGAAAGTGGTTTCGACAATACCAACTTCTTACGCAAGTGTATCTTGGAAGACACTACGTGCCAGCATTCTCAATATTTGGGTCTTATATAGAATTGTCATGGTGATAACACCAAGAAACCGAAAGTGATAATGTTGATGTGTATGTTGAACCGAAATGGTGCATATTCTCATGAATCGTTTATTTGTTAGTCTGATTAGTTTTGATGGCTAGACGTTTTGTAGAATTAACAACAACTTGGTCAGGTTAGACCAGTGTAGAGTCCGTAGGAATGGAAGAGGCATAGGAGAATTACAGTCATCCAGTGAAGAGTAGAGGGATGGATGTCCATTTGGGCATGGAAGTAACGAACTCCAATGGACATGGAGAATAAAGGAATGAATATATGAATATGGCTGAGACCATTAATAATTTGAAGAAGGATGTCCAAAGCCATAAAGATGATAATGAAAGGCTTATGAAAGCCAAAGAGCAGTAGGATGACTTCAACATGAAACTATTGGAAGGTTTGAACAGGATAGAGAGTAAATATGCTAAGTAGAGTGACTCAAGTATATATGAGAGTCACAAATCTTCAGAAGAGAAGAGAGAAGTAAAAAGTGCTAGTAGACATCACCATCATCCCCATAGACATTCCCATAAGAGAGAAGGAAACATCTCAAGTCTATCCCCTGCTAGAAGGTATAAGAGATCTGGGGTGGATGAGGTGCGAGGGGAAATGAACAAAATCAAACCTCCTACTTTTGATGGTGATCACAACAAGGATGAAGATGTTGAAACATGGCTTCTAGGCATGAGGAAGTATTTTCAATTGCATAATTATTCTTCTCATGCTGAAGGTAGAATCACTATTTATCAACTCAAATGAAAGGCTTCCATGTGGTGGGATCAAATTGTGCAGGTACAACACATTGTAGATAAAAGTGTTACTTGGAGAGAATTCAAGAAGTATTTTGAGAAGAAATACTTGACCAAGAGATACTATGATAAGAAAATGAAAGAGTTCTTTGAATGCAACATTGAAGTTATGACCATCAATGAATATGAGATAAGGTTTTTGGAACTATTGAAGTATGTCTCTTTCATTAAGGATGAGACAGTCAAGATTCAATGGTACTTAAGTGGATTTCCATCATTCATCAGTGAAAAAATATAGTATGATGATCCCAAGACATTAGAAGAGACCATAAGGACAGATAAATGCTTATATGACCAACTGAAAGCAATATCATCTTTCCAAAAGGCTTGAGAAGAATATAAGAAATTCAATATGGATCAGAGGAAGAAGGGAGATAAGCCACCATTCTTCAAAAATAATCCACAATGGCAGAAAACACATAAGGAAACTAGAGTGATTGACACAGGGAGTCAAGGGCCAAGACAACCACCTGTGCAATGTTGGGGTTGTAAAGGAGACCATAGGTTTAGAGATTGTCCTCATAGAGGCAAAAAAGGTAGGGCTATTCACAATGTACAATGAGCTGCTATAGTATAGGACATGGGCATAAATGTGTCAAGGATTTATGCAGCCCTGGACAACAAGCAAGTAGAGTATTAGTCTCACATGATTGAAGTGGAAGGTATGATCAACAACCAAACTCTTGCTATTTTAATTGATTCAGGAGCTAGCCATAGTTATATAGACCCAAAGATGGTGGAAAGTTTTCATTTACCAAGAATCAAGCATGGGAAATCCTGGTTGGTGCAACTGGCTAAAGGAGCAAGAAGAAAAGTTAATGAGATGGTTAAGTCCTGCCTCATAGACATGAATGGACTAAATACCAGGGCATATTTGAACATCTTACACTTAGGTTCCTATGACTATTTAATTGGGATGGATTGGTTGGACCCACATCATGCTCTATTGGATTATCATAACAAATAATTCACTTTCTTGGATGAAGAAGGGAACCAAAGGAAAGTGCAGGGAATTCCTAGGGCAGTAACCATTAGAGAAATTTCAGCATTACAGCTGAAGAAATGTTATAGAAGAGGATGTCAAATTTTTGCAGCTCATATGGAGGAAACACCTAAGGACAAGGTGCCAAATTTGGAGAATTATGCAGTCCTAAAAGACTTTGAAGATGTATTCAAGGAAGTACCAAGACTACCCCCAATGAGAGACATTGATTTCTCTATAGATTTGATGCGTGGAGTAGCGCCAGTATCAAAGACTCCTTACATGATGAGTACACCAGAATTGAAGGAGTTGCAAATGCAGCTTGAAGAAATTTTGAAAAAGGGGTATATACGACCAAGTGTATTACCTTGGGGTGCCCCAATATTGTTTGTGAAAAAGAAAGATGAAAAGTTAAGATTGTGCATTGACTTTAGACAATTGAATAAAGTGACTGTTAAGAACAAATAATCCTCTACCAAGGATTGATGATCTCTTTGATCAATTGAAGGATGAAAGGATATTTTCAAAGATAGTTCTCATATCAGGATACCATCAGGTAAGAATTAAAGAAGAAGATATTAGAAAGACTGCCTTTAGGACAATGTATGGTCATTATGAGTTCACGGTGGTACTATTTGGATTGTCAAATGCACTAGCTGTTTTCATGTGCTTAATGAATGGTGTTTTCCGAGAGTATTTGGACAAGTTTTTCATTGTCTTTTTGAATGAAATTCCTATATATTCCAATTCAGAGGAAGAGCATGAACATCATTTGAAGATGGTATCGAAAGTATTAAGGGAGCATCAGTTGTATGCCAAATTGAGAAAGTGCTCATTTTATCAGAAACAAATTCATTATTTGGGGCACATCATCTCATAAGATAGGATAACAGTGGACCCTAAGAAGGTAGAAGCCATTAGAGAATGGTCAACACCAAAGAATGTGAAAGAGGTCAAATCTTTCATGGGCCTTGCAGGCTACTAAAAGAGATTCATTGGAGGATTCTCGAAGATAGCACACCCAATCACTTCCTTGCAAAGGAAAGGTATGATGTTTCAGTGGATGTCGGACTGTGAAAGGAGTTTCCAACATTTGAAATAATTATTGAAAAGTACTCCAATACTAAGGATCGCAGACCTAGATGAAGATTTCATTGTATGCACAGATGTATGTAATGAAGGACTGGGTGGAGTCCTCAGTCAAAATGGATTTGTGATATTTTATGAATCAAGGAAGTTGAAGGAGCATGAAAAAAACTATGCCACTCATGATTTGGAGTTGGAAGCCATAGTGCATGCCCTGAGTAAATGGAGACACTACCTCATGGGAAAGAGGTTTGAGCTAAGAACATACCACAATGGTTTGAAATATTTATTTGATCAACCAAATATAAATGCTAGACAAAGAAAATGGTTCAAATTTCTAAGAGAATATGACTTTGATATAAAACATATCAAAGGGAAAGAAAATAAAGTGGTTGATGCCCTCAGCAGGAGGGTGCATGAGCTTCATGCTATAGCCATCAACATGTATCAGACTGATGTTAAAATAAAAATTCTAGAGGCTGCAAATGAAGATCTGCAGTACAGAGAATTGATAGCAATGCTACAGCAAGGTAAGACACCCCAGAAGCTAGATATTTATAAGTTGGGAGTAAATGGAATACTGCTACACAAGAACATAATTTTTATACCAAATGTCCAGGACTTGAAACATATAATTTTGCGTGAGATGCATAATGCTCCTTATGCAATGCACCCTGGATATCATAAAACTGTAACAATGGTCAAGAGCCAATACTTTTGGCCTAGTATGAAGAGAGAAATTGCAGAATACATCACTAGGTCTATGGAGTGCCAAAAATTTAAAATAGAGCATAGGCACCCAACAGGATTGTTGCAGCCTTTTCCCATTCCTGAATGGATGTGGGAAGTGGTGACAATGGATTTTATTACGGGATTGCCTAGAACAGGCATGCTACATGATTAAATTATGGTAGTGGTGGACAATCTCACAAAAGTTGCCCATTTTATTCCACTAAAAACTACTCACAAAGAAGTAGATGTTGTTGATATATTCATGAAGGAAGTGGCACGGTTGCACGAAATTCCTAAAATGATCGTGTCTAACAGAAACTTGAAATTCACCTCGAATCTCTAGAAAGGATTGTTCAAAGCGTTTGGAATGAATCTGAACTTTAGTACAGCTTATCATCCTAAGTCTGATGGACAGATAGAAAGAGTGAATAGGGTGATAGAATATATGTTGAGAATGTTTGTGATGTACAAACCATTGAAATGTGAAGACTACCTACACTTGGTAGAATTCACTTACAATAATGGGTATCAGGAATCATTGAAAATGATCCCATTTGAAGAAATTTATGGAAGAAGGTGTAATACACCAGTAAGATGGGATAATCCAGCTGATAGAACAATAGTCGGGACAGATTTTCTCAAGGAGATGGAGGACAAAATGTTAAAAGTTAATCAGAATTTGAAAGTTGCCCAAGACAGACATAAAAGCTGTGATGATAAAAATAGAATCCATAGATAATTCAAAGTGGGTGATCATGTTTTCCTGAGAGTGAAAGCTAACATAAGCTCCCTAAAGTTGGGAAGCTGCACCAAGTTAGTAGCTAGATTTTGTGGAACATTTGAAATCCTAGAGAGGATTGGTCCAGTTGCTTATATGATTGCATTACTTTCATCTATGTATGTTCATAATGTGTTCCATGTATCATTTCTAAAGAAATATATACCTGATGCTAATCATGTTATTGATTGGAATTTTATTTAGGTGGAGGAAGAAGGCACTTTCCAAGTGCATCCTGGATCGAAAAACTAAACAACTCTAGAATCAAGCCATAGGGATTGTAATGTTCCAATGGACCTGGTACAAACCTAAAGATGCTACTTGGGAGCATCAGGATGTAATGCGAGCAGAGTACCCACATCTTGTTTTGAAGAATTTTGAGAATTTTGTTGTATATGGGTACATGGTGCACTTAGGACAGTGCCTAAATAAGGGGAGGGGCTTGTAATATCCCTTGGCCAAACCTAAATGTAAATATAATCCATGTATATTTAAGCTAGTGAGTTGTTTAGACATCATTTTTGTAATACACCTTTCATGGCATGGTGCATGCATATACTGCGCAATAAAGGGATGTAATGTGCACATTTCTAAATACCGCATGCAACCTTAAATATAGAGGATACAACATGCAACAACTAAGTGTGTGGAATATTAAGGTCAACAAACCTTTGTGTATATAATATGCATTATAGGCTGGTGAGCCAGTATTGTAATCCAGAATGCTTATGTCTTGGACTTAGGCCAGTGCGCCTATATGTCAAGGGCCAATGCCCCTACATTGTACATGACTCATGATTAATATAAAATACATCACTGTGCACAAACCAACCACGATAAAATATATGGGGGGACTGAAATTTACTAGTTAGGGAAAGGGAGGGCCAAAAGTCAAGGGAATATTATATTAATATTTCCCAAAACATAAATTATGGATAATTTTATCCTAAGTTCTAAAGTTGGGGACAAGTGGACAAAAGTAACTTCTGATATGACACGTGTCAAGCTGGGGACATGCATTCATATCGTGGAGAAACTTAGCTGAGTGGGGGGAATTCGAGAGGAAGAGAGCGAA
>JASDQU010099718.1:551010-570077 GCA_032191745.1 Picea mariana | reverse complement strand
GGGGGGGGGGGAACCATCAGGTGGACCATCATTTTTTACAGAGAAAGTTCACAGTGATTCCAAAAACACACTCAATTATCCAGTTATTGACTCCATGACCATTCACTCATACATTTTGTTATCCTTGAGACAACCATTCCACCTTTCTGAAACATGTTTCCTCGTCCCTTTTGGTTGGTGTACTTGGTTAGCATGGAGTGGGATTGAAGAAGAGGGTTGTCAGGCCCGTGAGAAATTCTCTGGGTGAGAGAATTGTTGGAAATTGAATTTTGTAGGTGCTAAACTGCAGCTACAACACTTGGAGACTTCCAGTCCGGCCTATTGCTGAGTACCTGGAAGGGAAGTGGGGAAGACGAGGGATTGTTGAGCAGAGAAGGTGCACACTTCCTTGGGTGGGACAGGCATGTGGGGAATGAGAGGCTATAGGTTGTTATTTGAGTGAGAACTTGAGATGGAGTCTTTCCTGTTGTCCATGAGCCTTAGCCTGGATAGGAATCCCTTTACCCTGGGTGGAATTCAGTCCCTTCTCGGGGGTGATTCACTGTTGAGAGTGATGAATAGTGTAATCTATGGCTTGGGGGTTTGTGGACAGTCTATAAGAAGTTAGTGACAGTATTTTAAAGATAAGTATCAATTGTATGATATATGGATATGTTGTTTTGTTATTTACATGCCCATGTTACGATTTTATCATATATGTGACTATGAATGCTTGTGTGCTTATGGGTAATTTCCTATAAATGATGCATATTGTTAATTACTATTATTTTAATATAAAAGTCATGAGTTACAGAAAGTAATGGTTTGTTTATATTTAGATGTAAAGCTTCCACTAGCGTGTTGTATGTATATGTTTTAGTTGCATGAAGTCTAAAGAGTAAATTTAGGTGGCATTTCTTAGTTCACTACTAGGTATGATATTGTATGTTCCACAGTATGGGAATGAAAAATGTTCCCTAGAGTAGCATGGTCTGGCCTCATGCCTGGAAATGTTATCGATTGGCGTTAGAGCATGAGAGGTTTCTCTGGAGTGGCATACCCCAGCCTCAGGTTGGTTGAGGGGGTTGTTACACAATACAATACATATGAGGGATATTTCTCGCATTTTTCCTCCTAATACTCTAGCTATCAAATCGAATTAAAGATTTCATCTACTTTACATTCATTATATTAAATTCCTCCAACTAACAGATGAGAGAAAGTGCTCAAGATCTGTGCTAGAATCTCCAAAACATAAATGAAAACATATCCCTTCAGATATTACATTAATTCTTCAAACTTTCAAATTCAAAACATTTTCAAAATGTGTGTTGGTGCATGTCTCGTTGTCCTCTGCATTTGTGCTTGCTTTTTTGGATTTCTTACGATGCTACTGCATCAAATGGCATATTCAAATTATAGAAGAGGAGCAGATCAAATTTCATCTTGATTATATAGATTCATCCTCCATGAATTCTTAATAACTAAAAGATTCACCATTTAAGCTTTTGTTCTCCCCTTCCATGGCTTTAATCATTGACCAATCTATCTGGACTTAGATATCAAAGCTACTCCGCTAAATTGACCATTCAGATTTGAAATATTCTTGCTATATCACCCTTCTTTCCAAGAAAACATTGCTTAGTTGTGAAAGGAAGATATAATATATAATGGATCCCCCATGTATCTATTTCAACAACACCTAAGAAATATAAAGCGAAAATTGAATTCATGGAACAAAATAGAGTTTGGTAACATATTCCAGGAAAAATAACAATTGGAACACTAAATGGAACATCTCCAACATAATATAATCTTTCGGGGTGCACAGAGGAATTCATAGAATAAGAAACCCAACTCATCACTCAAATTACTATTTGATCATAGAGGGAAGAAAAATTATGGAAACTAAAATACATGAAACAATATATTAAAGCAGGTGAGAAAAACACAAAGTTCTTTGACACGTTCATGCTCTAAAGAAGATATCACAATGGGATCACATCTCTCTAAAATAGAGAAGGAAAAAAATTCCTCAAACATGAAGAAATTCAATCAAAATTGGTTCATTATTACAACACTTTAATGATAGAACCACAACTAGACCACTACCACGTGATTAGAAAAATTACCCAACACATACCAAAAATGGTCACATGAGATCATAATGATATATTTATTTGAGAGATCATGATCCATGAATTAGATAAAGTGGTACTCTTGTAAACTTCATTAAGAAGGAAGTTTTGGAGGAGGTTGAACACTCTTGTAAATTCCTTACCATCCTACCTACTTTAAACTCCACCTTCCTAGCTCTCATCCCAAAAGAAGAGAAAGTGGAGGACCCTATCAAATTTCATCCCATCCCTCTCTACAATATTAATTACAAATCAATTTCTAAAGTCACTTCTAATAGGCTCAAATCCATGCTTCTATCTCTAATATCCTAAGAAAAAATGTGTTATGTGGAAGGAATCAAAATCCTTTATAGAATTATTTTGAATCATGACTTAATCCACTCCCTACAAACTAGAATAAAACTTGACATACTCATAAAATTGGATATGTCAAAATATTTTTATAGCCTTAGATGTGAATTCATAAACAACATCGTCTTTACTTCAACTTCTCTTCTCCTTAAATAAAATGGATTATGTGTTTAACCACCTAAGAATTTTTTTCCATCATATTCAATGGCTATCCTTAATATAACTTTTCCTCATCATGGGGTATCCGACAAGAAGACCCAATTCCCCCTTTCCTTTTTATCCTTGTGGTGGAAGGACTAGGACACTCAATTAAAGCAACTACAAAAAATAGGAGTTAGTCAAGGATCAACCTCCATGGTAAAGAACAATCATCCACTCACCAATAGTTTGTTGATGACACAATTATCATGGGAACCCCTATAGATAGAGAAGAAAAATCGATAAAGAAAGGGCTATCTGACTTCATGGAAGCCTATAGAATGTCCATAAACCAATGTAAATATCAAACATTATTTTTTAATACTTCTACTTCTATTCAATATATTATGGCTAAGATTATGGGCTATCAAATCGATAATCTCCCCTCAAAATACCTTAGATATCCTATAGTGGCCAACTCTCTAAAGAAGTTATATTGGGAAGATCTCTTATCTCAAATGACCAAGATGTTGAAAAATTAGTTGTCATTGATGTCAACCCTAGATGTCAACTCTAGAAGAAGTCCAAGTACTAGGATTATTTGAAGAAGTCTCTAAAATGGTCCCCTTAGGGTGTAGCTCTAAGCATGACCCACACAGAGATACACTTTGAATAAGTCTACAAGAATCCTTGGAAATATTGCCAAGTGGTTAAGTTTTTAAGAAGACTGGATTGTGTGCTCATGGAGCCTGAAGTTGATTGAAGAAGAATACCGTTAATGGAATTTAAAATTCATGTAATACATCCATAGATGGATATTCCTTGTCATTATGCTTCCAACGGTAGTTGGAAATCCATGTGTTTCCTCATAGTTGAGAAGTGATTCCCTCTTAGAGATGAAGAATCCCTATATCTAAGGAAAAAAAGTTACAAGTCAACCCCTAAAAAATGTTTCAAACAAGAAGTTAGAAGTCATCTACACTGCAATGAATATTAAAATAAATATTAAGGATATTGTTGTTAAAGTTGGCCCCAATCAAATGCTCATTAAAGATTAAATTGAATTTTAGTCGGGTCATGGAAGCCCTAAAACGATGGTGCCATATCTAGTATAAATAAGGATACTAGGAATTAATTTGTGACATCAAGTCAAGTGATTTTTATCTAAGGTAAATAAGAATATTTAAGGAAAATTTCAAATGGAATATGAAGTGAATAAGGGAGAAATTCCAAGGGAAGATAAAGTATTGTGATGATGTGTTCTAAGGTATGTTAATTAAAGGTCATCTCACCGTTTTTTCTATAACTTTGTTTTCTATAATGATTCATAAAGAGAAAATTGGAGTTTGTTGTGAAGACATATCAAGGTACCTGTGGTACAAATTTTAGCTTCTGAGACATTTTACTTTTGGAGATACACTTTGTGGAAGATAAGGTTTTTTACTAGTCCTTAAACTAGTCGCGAACTGATGTTGTGCGAAAAACAATCATAATTCTTCATAGAGGATCCAAATTATGTGAGACCAATTGCATTGGGAATAATTCCATTCGTGTTATGCATTTTGTAGGTTTCAGAATTAGATATCAAATATTTATTGGGTGGCATGTTGTACAAGTTCACTCTCTAGAATAGGCTAGAATTCAGCAAGGTCTACCATTTTCACTATAACTCCTTTTCAGGGATGATTCAAGGATTCAAACTTGGAGGAATTTTAGAGACTATATTGAAGAAAATTGGGTACACATTTCATACATTTATTCATTACATGTAAAAATATCTACTTGTTCGGAGTTAGATCTTGTGATTGATCCAGAAACTAGTCCCAAATAGGTCTTTGAGATAAACTTAAGAAGTAATGTTTTGACACATATATTTGGCTCATGCGTGAGGTATATTTTGGAAACTTTGGTACATGGTTTGAGGAATGTGTTGGTATATTGTTTGACACATTTCCTTGATGTTTTGGTACATGTTTGAGGCATATATTTGGAAAATTTATAAGGTATATGGTTGGATTCACATATTGATGTTGGAACATGCTTGAGGCATATCTTTGGTACATGGTTTATGGATTTTAAGTTCCGTATATCTTGGCACATGATTTGATGCCTATGTTGGTGATATTGAAGAGATCTTTTTGGTGATATTGGCATCTGATCTATGTGAATGGATCTAGTTTAGTTGTTGTTGATGATGATGTACCAGTATCAGTGATAATGATAGGTTGATGATGATGATGTATCAATATAAATGACAGTGAGAGGTTGAAGATGATGATGTATCAACATCAGTGAAATTGATAGTATTAGGGATAGTGACTATATCTGTGACAGTGATAGTGATGGTATCAGTAATAGTGATAGTGACAATGAGAGGTTGAGTCTCCATTTATAATTCAGGGTGGTAGGATGGTGCAAGATAGGAGATCGAGGTATCCTTTGGGTTGGAGCCTGTAAATCAAGTGGTTGTAGCCCCCTTCCAGTTGGAGCTAGACAATCTAAAGATTTGTAGCTTCCTTCGGGTTGGATCCTCCTTGCATTTGGTGCTCAAGAAATTTGGAAGTTGGTGCTTCATATCAATGTAATATTCTAATATATAAGAAAATATTTTGTGGTTTTCTCCCATTTGGGTTTCCATGCAAAAATATCTTGTGTATTTTGTATGATGTGATGAATTGTTTATGGTTATATGTTCATGATATGTTGAATGAAATAATAAGTGAATGGTATCATTGAAAATTTAATATTGTGATTAAAAACAGTAAAATATGCTCAATATAGATTCACCCCACCTCTCAGTATTGGTGAATATTCCAAAAATTGGTATCAAAGAAGGTCCTTCAGAAATAGTCTAACCATTGGAAGGTAGATCATGGACTACATAGATAATGTAACGATAGTGTTTGATTGTCAAAACTGTGTCTTCTAGAATATAAGGATGAAAGCATTTTTATAGGAAAAGGGGTTTGGCATTTTAAAATCAATTGTTACATGATACACTACTTCAAATAAACCTTCAAATATTTCATCCAAGAAGGAATTAAGAAGGAACAAAAAAATAACAATGGATACTATCTTAGATGCATTACATGATTTGGTAAAAGTGAAAGTATGACAATATTAATCAGCCAAATAACTTTGGGATAAAATACATAATCTCTACTCTAAGGAATCTCTTCTTGCAACCACAGAGTTGGATCATGTTGATGAATATGAAGAAGATACTGAGATAAAACAAAAAGAAAGAATTTCATCATGTCAGACAAATTCATAAGAAGAATAAGGTGAAGTAGAGATTGAATCATAACTAGTTAGGGCCTTAAATGAGATAAAACAAGGAAGGAAGCAAAACAAGTCCCTCAAGGAAGAATTGATCAGGTTAAAGAAATGTTCTAAATAATTCCAACTGATTATCATATATCTAAAGGTCCAACTGGAAGAAGTGAAAGTGATTGAATAAATTCTCAAAAATCAATTGTAAGAAAATAAAAAGATAAATGAGTGTTTGAAAATTGAAATAGTATCACAAAGAAATGAATCTTAAAAGAGAGAAGAAACTTTTACAAGCCAAATTAAGGAAATATCTGAGGACTTAAACAAGCTTGAAGAAAAATTTAGTCAACAAGAGAGAAGACTTGAAGAAGAAATCATCTCCTTGAAGACCCAATTTGAAGAAGCAAAGAGAATGAAATACTCAATGAATATCTAGATAATGAAGAAATAATAATACGGTGAGAATCTTGAAGAAGAAATTGTCACATTAAGGGTTGAAGTTGTCAAGCTCAAAAAGAATTTTGAACAGAGTGGAAGCTCCACACTGCCAGTAAATAAAGTTGAAGACAAATGTCTCAGGTGGTTGGAAAGGAAGAATGAAAAGAAGGCTAAGAGTTATGTGGAAATCATCATAGGATTTATCAATAAGGAAGAATGGAATCCCTCAAAGTATAACATTCCATAAATGGAGAAGACTCAAGATGAATTTTATAAAAGATATGGATATCCAAGAAGATATTCTACCTTCAAGGATCAAAGAAACTTCAATTAGTGTGAAGGAAACAATAGAAGAGAAGATTGTGATCATCCAAGGCATGAATTTAGAAGGACTTCATCACAAAGAGGATCATTTACTTCCATACATCAAAGTTTCATTTATGGTTATTGTTTTACTTGTAATAACTTTGGACATAAAGTTGTGTATTGTAGATAATTTGGAAGAAATGTCGAAGAAATAAATGTTTATATGGCTCCCCACAATATTGAATGTTACATATTGAAAAATTGTGGACAGATAGCTCATGATTTTATAAGCATAATGAAGTATTTTGTGGAGTAAAACACTTATATAAGGTACAGGAATGTGAATTGAGAACTCCTATAGATCATACTCACAGGATTTATAGAGTTGCATGAAAAATCTATAGGTAAAGAGTAAGATGTCATAATTCATAATGATGATCCTACAACAAAGTAGGATTATGTATTTTTCTAAGACATCCAACTTGGAGACTCCCAGTAAATGATATTGTTGAAGACGAGGAGTCTAAGAAGTAGATATTATAGATCAGAGAACTATATTTTGGGTTGTCTGAAGTGTTTTTTTACATATTTTGGGAAGGAAGATTTTGAATGGTTTGATGACAAAGGTGAAGAATGTCTCATGAAATATCGGTTTATTAAAAAGTAGTTTTCATCCCCATGCAGACCTCCAGAGTTTGATTTGAAGATACAACAGACTAGTAGACATGTTTTATTCATCTTGAAAAGTAGGAATATATAATGATCAGTTACATCATATTCGAAGAATCTCTTAAAATAATGAAGTGGAAAATTAGTCAGCAGTGTGTGTAGTAGTGTAGTAGAGTCATGGACAATTGTTATGACATATGGAGAGACATGATTTCATGAGATATTTGGTAGGTATAGAAGACTATACTTGACATGAAAAAGAGAATATTGTTGGATGATTATGTCATTGATTTCAGTTCAATGAATATGACAATCCATGAAGACTTGAATACAAGTGATGAAGAAACATTAACATGAAGTCTTTTCATATACATTAGTAGATTATAGTAACTTGAAGCACCAATGCACAAAGAGCACCGAAAGAGAGGAAATAAAATATATAAAGGAAGTCCCAAATTGATCTACATGACATCTTGCAAAATAATACAATGGGAGATAAATCATCAGAGGGAGTTACACTTAATGTCAAAAGGGAACAAAACAAAAAAAAGTAGGACAAAAAGACCAGAGAAGGTATAATTCCAAGGGGAGTTATGTTGGATTACTGAGAGGGGGGTGAATTAGTAATAGAGAAATCTAATCCTTTTAAACCATATAATGCAAGTGTTATATCAATGTAGCATTATCATACAATATTTGCAGAGTAAATAAACAATGAACAAATGGAAAATCATACACATACACAATACACTAGTGTTTTTACGTGGAAACCCAAAGCAAGAAAAAAACACGTAATGTTTTTTCTTATATGTATTGAAGAATTAAATTCATTGGAAGCACCAAATTCCTTCGTTTTCCAGCTGCAACTAGAAGGAGGCTCCAACCCCCTAGTTTCTCAAGCTACAAATTGAGGGAATATCCAACTCCCTAATTCTCTGGCTATAACCAGAAGGAGGCTACAACCCTCTATGTTCTCTAACTACAACTAGAAGCTGGATACAACCACCTGTCCTTGCCCCATCCAATGGCCCTGATGTATAACTGGAATGATCGAACCATTTCCACACTATCACTATGAGATATAATGTTGTAAACCTGTATTAAACAACCTGTACCAATAACCTGAACCATGTATCAACCATGCATCAACATGTACCTCAACCTGTAATCAAATTGTACCATAAAAAAGTGCATCAACCATGCACCAACCTATAACAAACAACCTGTAATCAACTTGTACCATAAAAAAGTGCATCAACCATGCACCAACTTGTACCTCAACCTACAAAATTTCCTTAAATTTAACAACAAGAGACTAACATGTTCATCAAACTTTACTTTAGTCTCACATGACTATCTTTGGATTAGTCAACAACCCAAACTTGAAATAATCATAACTATGTACCTGTAATGAATAATATCTTAAAATAGTACACAATGTTCTTCATTGTGGTTTATGCAATTCCTACAGGTGTCACTACTTGGAACCTCTCAGAAAAGAAGTTATAGCAAAAATGGCATACCTTTTTGAATTCTCACTTATTCTAGAGAACGAACTTGTAGAGCATGCCCTGCATGAAATATTTGTTGTATGGATCCAACACATTTGGTATTACTAAATTTGGATATGTTATGAAAACATTATGACGTTTTTACCTGAAACACATGTTTTAGACTAGTTTCAGGACTAGCCACAAACCCTATTTTCCATGGAATGTAACTCCAAAAATACAATGAGACACAAGATTAAATTCATACCAAAGATACTTGGATATGTTTCCTCAATGGGCTCCCAATTCCATGGTATGAAACACTATAGAAAAAATGTTATTGCGAAAATGGTGTGATGACCTCTAAATAACATACCTTAGAAAGCACCATCAAAAGAATTTATCCTCCCTTGAATTTCGACCTTATTTACTTCACCTTCCCTATGAAATTTGGCTTAGATATCCTTTGGTTACCTTAGTCACCTGTAGATATTCAATATGCTCAAGTGTGATTAAAATGAGAGAGTCTTACCTCTTATTTATACTTTCATGTAGCTTCCTCAAGGGGTTAGCTTTTAACAATCTTAACCCAATTTCCTTATTTTAGGGCTAACCCACTTCTAACAATTTTCCATAATTAGAAATTTATCCATTTACTTTATTATTTAAATAATCCTCCTTGACTTTGTCACTTCACCTTATTATTTAAATAATCCTCTTTGACTTTGTCACTTCACTTTATTATTTAAATAATTTCTTCTTTGAAAGAACTTTGACTTCTTTGCCCTTTTGGGGCTTCAAGCCAACATATGAGGGTCCTCCAAATTCGTAAGGCCATAACTCTCAAACTGTGAGGAGTTATGTGACATTTCACATACCACCGGAAATGGTATGACATGTACTATTCATATACAATAGTATTACCTACAAATATATCAAAAAACATACCATTATACATAGAACAAAATTGGTTCCATTACCCAAACCTTTGTGCTACTATAATCCGCTACCGGAATTTCTCCAAGGGTTGACATCAATGACAACCAACAATACATACCAACTATCCATCAACCTAAGCCAACTATATGACAATATCCCCCTTTGGCATTGATGAAAAAACCAACATTGGTGGAAAAAATTAGTCATGATAACATTCATTCTTATACTCCTCATCAATGTTTCTATCGCTCCCCCTTTGACATCAATAGAAAAGGGTATCTCCTTTTGGGATTTCTCCCCCTAACTGAAATCTCCTTGGGGTTGCTCCCTCTGTCTAAATGTCATTGATTTTTCTTTGTGTTTATAATTCTCTGATTACTCTTTCTCCCTTCATATGAATAATATCTCCCCCTTTGACAAAGGGTATTACTCTGAAGTCATATCGCTCATTCTTCCCTTGTGACAATCTCTCCCCTTGGAAACATGCCTCTATGCTTTCTCTCCAATCATTTAACTTTTCATATGATAAATATATCCCCCTTTGTCATCAATGGAAAAGGTATCTTCACATTCGGGTCTACTCCCCTTAACATGACTCTTCCTTATCTCCCAACATGAACCGTCCTCTTTATGGTGCTTTCTCGTGTACATCTAAGACATATAAGATAAGAATTAAAAAACATTATTTTTGGAGTAGAAATAACTCCGAGTCTCTAGCAAAGCTAATCAAAGGATTCTCATGGAAGCGGTTTTGTAAAGATGTCTTCCACTTTTTCTTTTGTGCCCGCATATTCAACTATGATGTTCTTTTCTACAACTTGTTCCCATAGAAAGTGATACGTGATTGGAATGTACTTTGTCTTGGAGTGCATCATCAGGTTTTTTGAGAAACTAACTGCACTTTTATTATCACAATATATTGGAATGGGCTCATC
Source organism: Picea mariana (assembly GCA_032191745.1). Classification (NCBI taxonomy): domain Eukaryota; kingdom Viridiplantae; phylum Streptophyta; class Pinopsida; order Pinales; family Pinaceae; genus Picea; species Picea mariana. The sequence goes on along the minus strand of JASDQU010099718.1, from coordinate 559,421 downwards.
ATACTCAACTCTTATATCTGTCAGAGATTGTTTCATCCATAGAACTTGTGTACAACATGTGATACTCTACCTCGGCTGTAGATAAAGATACTGATGATTGTTTATTTCTTATCCATGATACTAAAAACTCACCCAAGTAGAATGCTACTCCACTGGTGCTTCATCGGTCATCAATGCAACCTTCCCAATATGCATTTGTGTAGGCAATAAGTGATAGATCCTTTCCTTTTGGATACCATAATCCAAATTCTTTTGTTCCTTTGAGATATCTGAAAATCCTCTTCACTGCTAATACATGTGATTCCTTTGGTGCTGCTTGAAATCGTGCCACCTGTCCAACTGTTTGCATTACATCTGGTCTAGATTTTTTCAGATATAGTCAGCTACTAATCATTGACCTATATTGCCTTTGATTTGTAGAGTTTGAGTCATCATCTTTTCTAAACTTGCAACTGGTTTTCATGGGAGTGATAATTGGTTTACATTCTTCCATTCCAAACCTCTTAGCATTTCTTTGATATACTTGGTTTGAGAAAAAAAATTCCTTGGTTTCTTTGACTTATCTAAATACCCAGAAAGAAGGATAGTTCTCCAAGTAATGACATTTCAAATTCATTCTGCATGTCCTTTGAAAATTTCTGGCTTAACCTGTCATCATTACTTCCAAAAATAATATCACCAACATAAAATTCAATTAATAAAATACTATCTTGAGTTACCTTGATATAGAAGTTGATGTCTGCACTTCCTTTTCTGAGCCCTACCTACTATAGATATTTATCCAGTCTAGAGTACCATGCTCTAGGAGCTTGTTTTAGACCATACAAGGCCTTCTTTAATTTACACACATGATATACATTCTCTGACAACTAAAATCCATCTGGTTGTTCAGTGTAGTCTTTTTCGTCAAGTTCCCCATTTAGAAAAAATGATTTTACATCCATCTGATACACTTTAATATTTTTTGGAGCATGCATAAGATAAAAGCAATCGGATTGCTTCCATTATAGAAATTGGGGAAACTATCTCTTCAAAGTCAATTCCTTCAACCTGTGCATATCATTTACATACAAATCTAGTTGTGTTCCTTGTAACCTTTCCATCCTCATTCAATTTATTCTTGTATACCCACTTTGTGTCGATCACTTTCTTATCCTTTGGTCTTGGAACCAATTCCCAAGTGTTATTTTTCTCTATTTGATCCAATTCTTCATCCATGGTCTTATTCCAAAATTAATCCTTGCTGGACACTTCAAAGCATGTTTGTTCAATCATAGATGGAAGTGCTAGGTGCGTTTGTTCTGGTGAACAGATTCTTCTTCTAGTCTCAACTCTTGCATATTTGTTTATGATAATATGATATGAAGGATGACTCTTCTGTACTCGTCTTCTAGGTGTCTTTGGAGGCACTTTTTTAACTTACTCTTATGATTCTGTCAGATCCTCTTCATCTCCCCCCTTTACTTATTTTTCATCTTCTGCTTCTTCTTCGTAAAGTTGTTCCATTGATTCATTTTCTTCTTCTGTTAATTATTGTCTACATGTTTCATCAATTGTTGTGTTGATGCTTTCCACAAATTTGTTCAATCTCAGGTTGTAACACTTGTATGCTTTCCTTGTACTTGAGTAACCAACAAATACTCCTTTGCCAACACAAGAGTCAAACTTTCCCATTCTTCCATCTTCTCTTTTAATGTTTTGATGTAGCATTTGCTTCCAAAAACTATGAATTTACTCACATTTGTTGGTCTTCCTTTACATAGCTTGTAGGGATTTTTGTAAGTGTTGTTTATAAGCATTACTCTGTTTTGAATGTGAATTGTTTTATGCATTTTCCGTGTCATATATCTGTCAATTTGGAATCCATTATCATTGTTCAAGCCATTTCCTGTATTGTCTTGCTCTTTCTTTCAACAACTCCATTTTGTTGAGGTATCTTAGCAACAAAGAATTACCTTTTTATTCCATGTATGCTACAGTAATCCATAAATTCCTTTCAAGTGAACTCTCCTTGATTATCAGATCTCAAGCATTTGATTTTTGAATCCATTTCATTTTCAACCATTTCCTTGTAGACCTTGAAGTTTTCAAAAGCTTCTGAATTATTCCTGAGAAAGCAAACTGCAATCATTCTTGTCTAATCATCAACTAATAACATAAAGTATTTCTCACCTTTTAAACCCTTTTTTGTAGTTGGTCCAACTAGATCAGTATGCACAATTTCTAGTGGTCTTATCATTGAATATTATTTTGATTTAAACATGGTCTTTGTTTGCTTTCCTTGTTGACAATGCTTGCATAAAGTGTTGGTTGGTTTTGTGATCTGGGGAATTTCTCTAACTACTTCCCTTTTGTTTACTTTGACAAGTTATCAAAATGTATGTGACCCATTCTTTGCTACCATAACCAACTTTCATATTCCATTCCTAGGAAACACTTTTCATTTCCAATTTCACTTAATACATATATGTTGCTTGAAGTTCTTGCATCTGTTGCAATCAATTTTTCTTAACCTTCTTTTCTTATCTCAGACTTTTGTGAATTGAAATTAACTTTATGGCCTTGGTCACACATTTGACTCACACTTAGAAGATTATGTTTCATATCTTCTACTAGTAGAACATTTTCTTCCTTGGTATTCTTGTTCCCAATTCTGACTGTTCCTTTTCCAATGATTTTAGTTGAATCATCCTTTTCGAAGGAGATTGATCCATTGATTTCCTTTATTAATGTAAGAAACATGTCTCTATCACCTGTCATGTGTTTTGAACAACCACTCTCAACATACCAACCAAGTTTCTTCTGCTTAGATTGTAGAGAGAGTGTGCATTCTTCATTGCTATATTGATTATGCTTTCTTTTCCATGTCCTTTTCTGAGGTTCCTGTCTATGACTGTAGTTGTTCTGTTTTGATTCTCTAGGAGGGACTATCATTCTGCAATCTTTGTCCATGTGTTAAAATTTTTTACATTTGTAGCATTCCACTTCAGTGCTCAAATATTCAAACATGTTGTAACTTCTTCTCTGTGTTTCAGTAGGCCTTCTTGGATAACCCTTTTGTGTATGACTTTCAAATTTGTATATGTTTATGTTGTTAGCTCTGGTATTCAAAAATTTATGTCCAAAATTATTACATGCATAACATAAACCAAAAAATATAGTTTGATACCTGGGAGTTGAAAATATTCTAAAAGGAGGTACTCTTATGAATCCTTCTTCTTCCTGAGGCCTATCTATTTTTGTCAGTCGTTGATTCTGAAATCCGAATCTTATTGGTGGAGGAGTGTCCCTGTAATTTTCTTGGTATACCTTCCTATCCCTTTTGATTCTTTCTGCATAGATTTTTGGATATGTTTCTTATTCTGTTGTTTTGGTTCGTGATCCCTATTCTGTCTGATTGTATCCAAGTTTGGACTTGTCATGATGAGATTTTTGACTGATCATAATGTCATTCAAAACTTTTTAGTTGTGCATATTTTTCTTTTGAAGATCCTTTCTTAATGTGACAATTTATGCTTCCAAATTTCCAATGATCCTGTCTCTTCCTTCTAGTTGTTCTTTGACTGCTTCTTCAATTTGAACCTTCAAATTCGTTATCATTTGTTCTAGTTCTTGAGTGTCTTCTTTCTTTTCTAGTTACGTTTGTAGTTTCTTGTTTGTATTCTTTTCTCTTATGATAACTTCTATGGAGAAAAACAATTAGTCTCGGTAGTCAAATTCTACCTCTTCATATTCTTCTTCAGCCTCTTCATATTCTTCTTCAAAGTCCTCTTTATTAGATTCTTCTGCTACCATGAATAAAACTCTTTCTGTCTCACTATCACTAACTTTATCTTCATCTGATGATGAGATGTCTTCTTTGGTGCATAAGCGTTTCTTGAAAACTTTTTGTGGTTATTATTCCTTTATATGTTTGTTTTCTGTTTGAGTAACCTTCATCATTTCTCTTTTTATTATGAGGAAATTTGTTAGAAAAATGACAAATACCATCACAATTAAAAAAATCAAAGGAATCTTACCTCTATACCTATCGTTGGTTCCCTTGTTCAATCTTCTGACAAAGTTGGCCACTTCTTCATCATCTTTTGGGACGTCACTGTTGCTTCTATGTTCTTTTTCTTTTTGTTTTTCCTTTTTCTTTGACCTTTTGGATTCTTTGAAGGATGCTTCTTTTATATCTGTATGTTCATGTTTAGTTCTCATTTCATATGCTGTGAAGATTCCATGTAGTTCTTCCATGCTTATTGAGTTTAGATATGCTCTTTATTCTAGTGTTGATATGTTGGGGTAAAATCTCATAGGAAGAGATCTTAGTACCTTTTGAACAATTAAAAATTCTTTGATTTCTTCTCCCAATCCCAAGATTGCATTTACTGTTTCATCGACTCATAAAAAGTAAGTTGCAATGTTCTCATATTCCTTCATCTTTAGTTGTTCTAATTGACCTATGTAAGTTTGAAGCTTTGTTGCTTTGACTTTTGAATATTCTTCATAAATATTTTGAATTTTGTCCCAAATCTCCTTAGCGGATTTACAATGTGCAACTTTGGTGAATACTGATTCTCCAAGACCATTCAGAAGTGCATTTGTGGATTTGGAATTAATTTGATCGATTTTCATAGTTTTTTTAATTTATCGGAGGAACTGTTGGTGTTGTGTATCCATCTACAATTGATTGCCAAATTTCAAATCCCTGTGCCTAGATATATGTATTCTTTTTTTTGTTTTCTACTTTTTTTGTGACCCACGAGACTAGCCTGTGGCTTGAGAAACCATGACTCAGGGGCATCTAAGCCATCGAAATCACTCGAGGATCGCACCCAGCCTGAGCCACACCAACCCTTTGTTAATGTTTATGCCATTATTATAGTTCTTTGCATTTCAATAGATAAGAGCATAATAAGAACAAGATCCCTGAGAAATACACATTCACAAGAGACACAACATTTATCCTGGGAAACCCTCTAGGGGAAGAAAACCCAGCAAAAACTTCCTTATCATAAATAGCTTATACAATGTTCAAGAGATAACTCAAACCAATACAGATAGTCCTCTCCAAGAGATGTGCCACTCTTCTTGTCCTCTCTCTAACTGGTAATTGCAGCTTGCCTCATAAGGTAATGAGTAAGTGAGTTGTGTGTTAGATGTGAGGCACTAGCCTCTTATTTATATCAAACTGGCACATGTGAAAGGTTACAATCTGGCAGGGCTGACCTCTCACTCTGGGTGGGTAAACCCACCTTTAATTAATTATGGGTCTTCCATTATAACTGTTGGGGCCAACTTCTTATTCTTCACTTTGTAATTGTCCGATGACCAATCTGCAAAAGGGGATTTGGTCCTTATACAATTACCGACATGATTCATCCTCAATGGGGATTAATCCGATAACAATAATAATAATAATGACATGATTAATCTGCAATGGGGATTTAATCCAATAATAATAAGAATTCTTTTCGCAGTTACATTATTTCAACACCTTTAGCATGGATGGATTTTTTGTCCCCATAGGTTTCAAACCGGTGACTTTAACATCATGGAGTTCCTTCAAAACACACTCTATCACCAATTGTCCTACACCTCGGGGATGCCTGTATATATTTGTTCATCCTTATGCTCCAAAAGGCATACTTTTTTTCATCAAACCATGGTATTCAATTTTTATACGTGTTGTTTCTCCCCATGATTTACCTTTCAGTGGATAAATTGATTTCTAAACAAACTTGCTCTGATACCAATTGTTGGATTACTAAGAGGGGGCGTGAGTTAGTAATAGAGCAATCTAATCCTTTTTAACAATATAATGCAAGTGTTATATCAATGTAGCCTTATCATCCACTATTTGAAGATTAAATAAACAATGAAAAAATGAACAATCATAAACATACAAAGTACACTAGTGTTTTTACGTTGAAACCCAAAGTGGGAGAAAACCAAAGAATATTTTTTATTATATGTCTTGAAGAATTACATTCATCGGAAGCACCAACTTTCTTTGTTTTCCAGCTACAACTAGAAGGAGGCTCTAACCCCCTAGTTTCTCAGGCTACAACCTGAGTGAAGCTCAAACTCCCCAATTCTCTATCTACAACAAGAAGGAGGCTACAACCCCCTATGTTCATGGCTACAACCTGAATGTGGCTACAACCACCTCTCCTTTCCCTGTCCAACTGCCTTGGCGTATAATTAGAATGATGGAACCACTCTCACACTATCACTGTGAGATATATTGCTTTAAAACTATACTTATAAACCTATACCAATAACCTGAACCATCTATCAACCATGCATCAATCTGTACCATAAAAAAGTGCATCAACCATGCACCAACCTGTACAAAACAACCTGTAATCAAATTGTTCCATAAACAAGTGCATCAACCATGCACTAGCATGTACCTCAACTATTAAGCCCTAATATTGGTTCATTACCCCTTAATTGGGGCATATTATATTAGTAATGTTATTTTATTTATGTTGGCTTTAGGCCATTAGTTGTAATTATACCTCCTAGTCTCCTATATATACCAAGGAGACATTTTCATTTTGAATCATCTTGTACTTGAACATTTAAGTGGGGTAAAAGGAGGTTTTCCCCTCGAAGAGGCTTATTATTTGACATTATCTCTTTCTCAAGGCGTTGAGTACTTTTCCTGAGGTTTTTCTATGCTATATTGATGTTTGGTTCTTAACATATGGTAACAGAGCTCAAGGTCTTGGGGTTTTTCTCCTACATATGAGACACCATGGAATTTTCGCTGTAACGTTTTTTCTACAATGTTTCAGAAGGAAAGGCTTGGAGGATATTTGGTAGACAAATCAAGGTACGTTAAGTTCAAAATTCAGTGCCTGAGGCCTTATAATTTTGGAGATAAATCCTATACAAGATAGGGTTCTGGAATCATCGTGAAATGAGTCATTGCGAAAATTTCACTATAAAAAAATTTCTATAACATTTCAGACCATGAACTCCAGAGTCCATTTATAGAAATTAGTAAGGTATCTGTGGTAAAAGGTTCAGATTTTGTGTCATCTTAAATTTGTAGATACACCTTGTGTAAGATAGGGTATCTGACTAGTCCTATTGACTAGTCTTAAGAAGGTGTTCCAGGTAAAAGAATCATAACTTCTTTCTAGAGTATCCAAATTGAGTGGGACTAGTTTCATTGGATCGTGGATAGTCTGTAGTATTTTGGGTGTGATTTTCAAAATTTGATATCAATTATTTTGTGTGGGGCATTCTATACAAGTGAGATCTCCTGGAAAGGACAAAAATCGGGAAGTTGTGAGGAAGTTATCGTAAATTCCACTTGGCACATCCAATTTTGATCAAACCTGTGGAATTACAGAGAAGAAATATCAGAGAACTACCTAAAAGAAATTTTCATACCTAGAAGGGCTAAAACTTGGGAGATAGAATAGAATAAATATTGTCTAGCAGAACCATCTCAAAATCAAGATTCAAAAGTGATACTTGGCCAACATGCCACCAAAAAAGGGACCTTCTACACCAAATAAGCCTCTAGAAAATCCTAATTGGACTTTTGATGAAGGTGAAGAAATGCATAGGGACATAAATGAACTACAAAAGAAGATGGATTCAATGAAAGATAAGTTGGATACTAAGATAGATTCAATGGAAGCTAAGTTGGATACTAATATGGATTCAATGGAAGCTAAGATCATGGAAGTATTGAAAAAAAATTTCACAGAAAAGACACCCGAAAGTGAAAATGCATCCCATGAAATTCATGATGAGGACACAAGGAAGGTGAATCAAGAAGGGAGAAACTCCAACTTTGGTTTGAAGACCAACCACGTTCCTAAGATTGATATGAGGAAGTTTGATGGCAAGGACCCAATCACATGGATACTTCAGATGGAGCAATTCTTTGATCTCCATAATGTGCCACATACACAAAAGGTACGAATTGCTTCTTTCTATTTAGAACATAATCAATTTGTTTGGTATCGATGGCTTTGTTCCCACAAATCACTCGTCACTTGGACAATTTTCACGAAAGAAATGATAGCACACTATGAGGATACAAGGAACAATACCTTCTTTAGCCAATTGATAAATCTCAAGCAAAAGGGTTCTGTTACCGAGTACATTGAGAACTTCCAAGGATTGAATATAAAGGTAACCAATATTCCAGATGAGCACTTGATTGATGTATTCATAAAAACTTTAAAAGATAACACTCAACATGAGGTTCGCCTTTGGGAACCCAAATCATTGGAGAATGCATTTAGGGTGGCAAGAAATGTTGAAAGTAAAAATACGGCTATGGCTACTAGAAGGACCTATCCTAACATCTATAGAGAGAACAATGCTCCTTCTCATAAAACACCTCAACCTAAAAGGTTGACACCTCAACAATTGGAGGAAAGAAAAACAAAAGGTTT